>BGPR01009752.1:0-10574 GCA_013235015.1 Araneus ventricosus
CATTTACGTTACACTAAATATTAAATAAATACTGACGCAGAAATGAACAAACATAGAAGATAATTGTTCATGGGACGCAAGAATGTCTCATCCTTGAATCGACTGAAGTTCGAAAACTTTGAGGGCGTGCATTACTGTCTGTCATAGTCAGTTATGGGAAAGTTACAAGAGCGAACTACAAAAAATAATTTTTTTAAAAAAGGAGGAAGGGTTAAAAAATAAATAAATAACATACTTATGCTGTACTACCTTTACTATTTTTCCTTGAACTCATTCATCATACGATAAATTATGAGACTGTGTTCTAAGGGCAATCGTATTTTTAGTATAAGCTATTTACCAATGCCTAAAAAGGACAGTCTAAGAAATTTAAATTTAATGAGACCTCTTCACTGGATATTTTTCTTGAAGAGAAGTAGAAGTCGAAATCATGTCTGTCCCTATTCTGGGACGTCCTGAGTCTGACATCTCTTTACATGTATCAAAAAGTCGAAAAGAAAATTCGAGTTTACTTTTATTTAAAAATTTAAGTATTCTTTAAAATGTAGTGTAATTATTTTTTTTTATGATATTGGTTTACATGGCAAAATGGATCAATCTGAAATATACCATGGAACAATTTTTCACTGGGAAAACACGAAATCCTAGACGTCGCACCAATTCAATGTGTTTTTTAGTGGAGTATACACGAGCTCAAGGCTCTCCCTCCGTACATTGCGTTTTTCGATCACTGACCTAGCACCAATTTTGGATCTTACTAAATAACTGCGTCACTGAAAATTTTTTGATTTTACTTTTTAGTATACCGAGAAAGATGAAATCCTAGAGCCTGGTCATCTTAATTTATACACTGTAGATCCGCCCCATGGATGAATTTTGAAGTCACGGTGAGATTTTATACTATATTTACTAAAAAAATATCTGTATTATAGAACGTGGAATTATTGATATCGAAATTCATTTAATGCTAAATATCATCCTCCATGAGAATTTATAATCTAAAAAGAAGGATCAGAAAAATATCTATAAAGACATTTTAGTAAAGGTTTTGCAATTTCCTGAATTATAAAATAAAACTGAAAATAAAAATTATAAAATGCATAAAACAATAAAAAAATTAAAATACCTAAAAAAAATAAAAATTATAAAATTTTTTTATGAAAACAACAAGAAGTACATTTTAGTTGTATATCCCTCACTAGATGGAGATAGGTCATTCCTATAAAACAAAGTTCACTTTTGAGTTTCGTTTTCATTCCACAACTAGAGAAGATATTTTTCTATTTTTTCAGACTGTTTTGAGTTTTCTTGTGGATCGTTTTTCTTCCTTATTTTGTTTCCACCTTTTTTCCTGAATAGGTTCAAGCCTCAGAGGAAAATTCATTTAGACTAAGTCGTTTTTCCTCGACAGAAACCATTATAACTTTAACCATGGATGGAGGCCTCTGATGACATCATCCATCGATTCTTCTTCCTCCCTTTATTTTTCATTCGTTTTTTATTATTGTATTTTTACTTCTATACAGTTAAATCTTCCTTTAATTTGCATTTATATATCCAAAGAAGAATTTGAAATTTAGCACTAACCAAGGAAAAAAGTAATGATGTTGCTTGAGCAAGATTAGTCGCTATATTTGGCTCATAAAGACGCATAAACTTTAAAAAATACTAGTGTTCACAAAAACTAAAGAGTTCTACTCTGGGGAGAAATCAAGAGAACTGAAGTAGAGGGTGCAGTACAGCCTAAAGAACCGAGATAATCGAAAGAATGGTTTGAAGTAGTATCTACAGAGGCTGTGATACAAAAACCTTTTAACTCACTGTGGATGGAGGATGTCATTTACTACCTTTAAAGCACCATCCAATTAAAAAAATAGAATTGTAACTAAAATTATTTTTCTGATACTTATTCATCACCGATTACACAAAACTCATTGACTTTTGTGAAACAATTATTGAATATCAATTTTCTATAACTTTGATATCAATTACATTTTGATAAATTGCGAAACACAAGTTTATTCATTTTATAGAATGTCACCTTAAATAATGCTGATTCCCATACTATGCTCTTCTCACAGGTCGGTATACATGTGCCAATCATTGCAAGTCATCTTACACGATGCATTACACTTACGCTGGCCATGTGTCCATATAATTCAAAATTAAATTACAAGCGGAGCACTTTAATGCATGACTTCCAAATTAAATTGGAGCAGCACTTACATAGGATCTAAGAATTAAATTACAGCGGAGTTAATCTTTACATATGGATTCCAAAATTAAATTACAGCTGGAGCACTTTATATGGATTCCAAATTAAATTACAGCGGAGCATTTATCGAATGGATTCAAATTAAATTAAGCGGAGCTATTGGATTCCAAAATTAAATTACAAAGGGAGAGAATTTTACACAGGATTCAAAACAATTAAATTACAGCGGAGCATTTTACGTATGGATTCCAAAATTAAATTAGAGAGGAGTAATTTACGTATTTCATGTGAAGATAAATTGTCTGTTTCATAAACTTTCGTATAAACAGAGCCAAGATGTTTTTATCGTATGTAGTAGGGAAAATAATATAGCCGCGATTGTTATTTTTACTACCAAATGTTTACATGCTGATTAACAATAACTATAGCACAAGGACACTTTCTATTTTAATGAATCACAGCAAGTGAGATGTGTTTGAATTCACGTGTTCGAATTTGATCTTTCATTTCGTCACATTTTATTCACTATTATCATTCATTCAGATGATAAGTTTTGAGTTACATCCCTTTTTTTGTGTCTACGCATCTGCCGTAGAGAGAGTTATGCAGACTTATGAAGATGCTCAAAAATTTGTCAAACAAACAATGTTTTCACCAAAAATCTTTTATCCACTAATGGAAATACAATTAAAAGAATGGAAAATCAAATTTTGAGAACACATCAAATAACTTCTGTTGGTGTTTTATATGATATAGTGATGCTGTAAGTAAAATAAATAATTTAAGTAACGATTATTTTGTTTTGACTTCAAAGAGTGCTAATTGTTGTTACTAAAATAGTATATATATATGTATGATATTTTAATTTTTTAACTTTCCTAAATAATCTTAACGACACCTCATTTTAAATACTTCCACTTTCATCATAATTAACGCACTACAACTTTCTTTACAAGTCACGAGGTTCTAAAAGGGAAAATTCCCTCTTCTGGGTACTTAAGCGTTCTGCGCATTCATTTCTGCCCCTTTTTCACGCCAGCATGTAAGCTTTCAACAACAACGCGCCGCGCGGGCGTAAACTTCTAAATTCTGGTCATGGAGCTGCAAACAAATTAAGTGCTTTACCTATGAAGAATAACGCCTGATGCCTAAATAAAAGAAGATTTAAACAAATATCGTCTCTTCCTTGATGAAAATGGACTGCCTTTCACCTTTTTTTAAGCCTGATATTTCATATATATATAGTATATCGTTAAATAATAACAAATTTATCTGTTCACATGTATAAACTTTAAAGCTTTGATTATGATTAAAATTATCTGTTTGTCCAGTTATTTCATAACATAAGTTGATAGCGGGAAATAGCAAGTACAATCAGAAATAAAATTGAATCGCTGAGTGCAAAAACTACACTAGTCAATAATATTAAAATGCTGGGAGCTTTATAAAACATATTTAATTTTAAAAATCAATAATGATTTTTTTATCTGGTAGATTTTATACACCTATAACGTGTTTTTACATGTCTCTTGTCATTTCTTCACTCATTATATACGAGGGTAAGTCATTAAGTAAGTCTTAAAAGATAGGAAAAAAAATTACCATGATAATCAGTTGGAAACAATTTTATTTTTCAACATAATCTCCACCAATGTTGGTGCACTTATCCCTCGTTTCATCAGCGCCCCAATTCCAGCTGCATAAAATTCTTTGGGTTGCTGTCTCATTGGCAGTAGGACTTCGTGTTCAACGTCGTCATCGTTGTCGTCAGGTGAAATTCGCTCGGGGATACATCTGGGATGTAAGGTGGATGCTGTAGCACTGACCATCCAGACTTAGCCCCGAGCGATTTTCATCTGTTTGGTCCACTAAAACAACATCTCGGAGGCAAACACTTTGCAGATGATGACGACGTTCAACACGAAGTTCTACTGTGGATGAGACAGCAACCGAAAGAATTTTATGCAGTTAGAATTGGGGCACTGATAAAACGATGGGATAAGTGCACCAACATTGGTGGAGATTATGTTGAAAAATAAAATTGTTTCCAAGTGATTATCATGGTAATTTTTTTTTCTATCTTTTGTGACTTACTTAATGACTTACCCTTGTAAAATACACCTTTAGAAAATGAAAACAGCATGAACGCAATTTCGAAGAAATCGGCCCATGTGTGGTTTCTGTCATGAATGATTCGATTATTTCATTATTGAAATTATGTATATCAAAAACGAAGAATGCAGATATCCTGAAATGGTCGGTACAAAAAGAATGATTATAAAACTTAACAAAGCCATTAAGAAGAAAATTATCTCAAAGTAAAACTGATTACTTTCGTTATTAAATGGCTGTAGTTTTAAAACTACATTAACTTTAAAACGATATTCGATGGAAGAACTGACAGAATGAGCATCTTTCGATTCCAGAAAAATGATTCACATTTAAAAATTCAATAACTCTACCGAAATACGTGGAAATAACATTCAATATCAATTATGAGAGAAGAACTCGAAAGCTCCACACGTAACTTATAAAACAAATTAGAAGTAAACAAATTATTATCGAATTTATGTTCCGGCCACGTGACTCAGAATGCAAACAGGGAGATGGAAACCTGAGAAGGCACAACTTAAGTGAAGATCTTTTTAAAGTTTATGCCTTCTGGCGGTCAGATGTGTTCTTTGAGTACAAAATATTGCCATTTTACTCTTTTCTAAATACCTACAGGATGATGATATGAAGGGTTCCGACACATTTTTGAGGGTAGGCCAGTCATACAATACAAATCAGTTTTGCGTAGAAATATAACATAGGCAGTAACATCATGTGTGAGAGCTAGCGATGCAAGAAGAATCAAAATGAATTAATGTAGGTGTGGTTCACCGAACTGTTTTATGCAGTAATGTGATCGAAGTGTTACCAAAACTGCTCAAAGGGGCTGTCCATAAATGATGTCACACTTTTTTTCAATATTTTTGATCCCCCTCCCCCCCCCTTTGTCACAAAGTGTCACACTTTACCATATCTCCTCCCCCTTGTCACATGTCACGCTATATTACATAAACATATACTTACAGTTCAGAAACAAAGCACTACGTTAAAGATCATATATCAAATTTTATTTTTAAATTTTAACTATGTGTTTTAATGGCATTTGTGAGCATAACAATAATAATGATTATATGTGTACTTATTTTGTTTGAAATAAGATTAAGGTTTACAACAAAAAACATAATTATTATACAATAGTAATAAAATATTAATATAAAAGAGCAATTGAAAACAATAGTATTTTGGAATTTGATATATTTTGCTTTAAATCTTATCTTTGCTTTATGAACACAAAATACTCTTAAACAGATTGAATTTAAAAAAAAAACGCCTCAATAAGATCAACCCGTTTGTGCCACTACCAGTTCTACCACTCACCCAGGTGGGGCGAAGTATCTTTTGTTGGACATTTCTAGGGTGTGACAGGGGGAGGTTTTCTTCTAACGGTGAAGAATTTTTGCTGCTACCATATTCTCAGAACCTCCCCTGAATGAATTTTTCAAAAAGAAAGGAATATAAGAGAGAAAAAAATCACATGAAAATTGTTTTAGCCCCGATTTAAAAAATACCCCCAAATTCTGGTAATTTCAAAATAACTTCAAAATTTAATCTGCTGATTTTAAATGTTTTTATTTTAACCAAAATGTGTGATGTCACACTTCTTGTTACTCCCTCCCTTCCCCTTGTCACAAACTGTCACAATTTCACGAACCCCCCCCCCTCCAAGCGTGACATCATTTGTGGACGGCCCCAAAGCATACTGGTGCTCAACCTCACATCATTATTGTACCCACCATGGAAGCGAGAACCCGCTTACTTATACGGCGGCTTCTCATCCCATATTTGAAGTACCTTCTGGTGAGACTGGCGGGATTATGCATGTTCATTTTGGTGTACTTGACCCACCCTTAACTTCTGTCAAGATCCTTTCGAATCACCCTGTAGATATGATCATTACAATGTCCATTTACTTTTGGTCAAACACCATGCTTAACAAATAGACGCATTATATTCAAAAACATCGGGAAACTAAATCGTTCATACACAATGTGAGAAAAACGATATTTATCAAACGGTTTTTTTAAGTGAAGAAACACTTACTTCTTAAAAATAATTTCAATCCACAATTGCATTTATTTCAGTTTTAAAATAAAATATTACGAGGAACAATTTTCGATGGTAAGCATTATTTCTCATATATTTTTGAATATTTAATGACTTTTACATTCTAAAGTTAACACTTCGGTACAAAGTATAAAATTACATAAAACCGTGTTATGAAACTCACTAGATATCTTAAAAAACACAAAAAAATCACAATAGTAACTATCTCATTGTCTCTCAACTTAATCATCAATAACTCAACGTTAGCGATTATCAGTTGTAATGATTCGCGAGAGCGTCTTATCACAGCGAAACTCAATAATACGACGTCTCAATTTAGATTTGACATAAATCAGGAAATGATTCAGATTGAAGTCGAAAATGAAGAAGAAAATATATTCGAATGGAAATTTTTAATTCAAAATTGAAGATAGGTTCCCCTTTTCCAGACTGCGTGTTTATAATTTATATGCGCACTTTCTTTGGGTTAGGAAATTTAGTCGCGAGTAGAAAGTTGTGAAACTAAGAAAGAAAAACTGACGAAAGATGAAATAATCATTTTGTATCAGTTCAGGTTGAGCTTCATCAACACTTGAGTTTCAAGTGTTAAGTATTTTTATTTTGTAAGTGTTAAGTTACAAAGATTTCCAACTAGTCATTTGATAAAAAAAAAAATATTTATATAATATTATGAGACAGAATTTTTTGTGAACTTATTTTTAAAGCATTGCATATGTAAGGAATTTATAGATAAAATAGTTTAACTATCAAGATGGGCCATCAGACTTGTGGAAGAGGAATCGTATGTAATCTGATGTGGTGTAATAATTGATCTTCGAGCATTATTTTGCCGCCTGTAGATGATGAGCAAGATTTTTTTCTCTTTAATTATATCTGTTACGATCATTGTGGATAATCACAGGCGATTATCCAAAATAGCCAATAAGCCAGTTAAAGTGGATAATTTATGAGCATTTATCACATTAGCCGGTTATTATGAATAATTACCAATGAAAGTTGGTCGATGTGATTAATTACATGGACATGTGATCTCATTGATGAAAATTCATTGGTAAATGGGATTAATTAACCCCATTCAAGTAAAATGACGAGTGTAGTTCTTCATTGGTTTTCATGCTATACAGAACCATACCGTGATTAAATCTTACCGGAATTGATTCAGCAAAAGTATTCTAACATTCAATGAGCAAGCGAAGCTACTAGGTTCCGGATCCCGTTTCTAACGAAGCCGTAGGATGTTTTTTAAGTTAAAATAAATTTGCCCGGTTCCCATTTCAGATGCCGCAGGAATCGCGATCACAATTTTTCCTGCTACATTGGAGTAATTAAAAAAAGTAGATTCCTTACATTCAATGAGCTAGCGAAGCTTCTAGGTACCGCCTCCCGCCGCTAACGAAGCCGTAGTATATTTTTAAAGTTAAAAAAAGCTGCCCGGTGACCACTTTAGATGCCGCAGGCATTGCGAGCGCGGTTGAAATTCTACATTTGAAACAGGAGATATTGCAAAGACAACCCACAAATACTTTGGTTTCGAAAAGATTTTACTTTAAGCGATTAACCTTTAACTGTGACACACACACCTCAAATTTTCAAATAGAAAAAACCAAAATAGATTTCAACCGAAAATAATTACATTGACCAAACTTCACTGTTAATTATTCATAATAACCGGTTAATGTGATAAATTCTCATAAATTATCCACTTTAACCGGCTTATTTGGTTATTCTGTATAATCGCCGGTTATTATTTATAATATCCTCAGTGATTATCCACAATAACCGATTATTCATATTGACCGTAAAATATCTAAGCATTAATCGATGCATTATAGTTTTTTGTTTTGCTTTAAACGTATTTAGGTATCTGTTAGGCTTTGTTAAGGGTTGACTGCAGAAAGGGAATTTAAAAGTATTGCTTTAAAAACTGCTGAAGTGACAGAAACTCTTTCGTATAATGAATCAGAATTATTAAAATACAGAGGTTTGCTCATAGGAATGTACGTTGTTGTTAAAATCTTGTAAATAATTGTTCTGACGGTAACTGTCTTACAAGAAATTCGAAACTGAATAGCATGTAAGAATTCAGGGGAATTTTATTTGTAAGAAATCGCTGAGAAATCCTCAGCTTATATTTTCAGATTTCTAGTTAAACACAGTTGTTAGCTTGCCAGCGACTACTTTATACTGGAAAATTATTAATTTTGGAGTAAATTCTTTATAATGATTCGTTGTCAGTTAGTTTGTGCTAATCTTAGTTCCTTTCAGGAGTTCTTTATAGACTTAGTTCAATACTTTGAATCATTTAAAAAGAGGTTTACTGAATTGAATTTGAATCTTTGTATTGTGGAGCACAGTGAAGGCAAATTTGGTTCTTGAATCCGTAAACCAAATACTCATTTACAGTTTATAAAGAAGAAGCTTATACACATATTAAATATATTAGACAATCACCCCTCGTGGTATGATGGGTCCAAATGGCATCTTCATTCGAGAGATTTCCTGTCAAATTTGACGTGTTTAAATAGATATATATGAGAGAGAAATGTTTAACATTGATAGAAAACAAATAAAATAAACATATGTTTTATGACAGGAAATATTTTTTTATTTACATATTATTTACATATTTCTTTATTCAAAAAACCTCTTGGTAAACAGCATTCCGTGTGAAGTATTTTTCGTTGTTTCGCAATTTTATTATAATTCGATAACCATGAAATACTCTGCGTGTCAAACGTAAGTCAAAAGTTAAAATTTCAAACGAATTCTTTTTCGAAATTCTAATCAAAACAAAACACTTCTCTGCTTGTCAAACGTTGCCAAAAAATCTTACCAAATTATTTCATTACGATTTCAATAAATAATCAGACGCATCGTGGCGTCCAAACTATATCACGTGCACGATATACCACTGACGTAATTTACTACTTTCTATTAAAAAACGGGAATTAATTTCAAATATATGATTAATATAATTTAAAATTTCTCGGGAACTATTGATCATAGCGAGATAAATTTTATATCAATGGATAGAAAATTTTATTTCACTATTTTAGAGCTATTAAATTTGAAATTAGAACGACAATTCCTCTTTTAAATTTAAAATTTCTGAAATTTAGGTGCTCTAATAATAAAATAATGCGGTTTATTGTTATAAAAGTTTTATTGTTGGTGACGTCAGAGCGTTACCGAGACACAGATCTGGGCTATTATATTAGTAATTGTACGGGCTAACATACTTTCATATGCATTAATTAACACGAGATAATAGTAAAAGCCATTAAAACAGTAGCATAAAAACAAAAACTGCCCGACACCAATTCATTCGATGGAAATTTCAGGTCCATGTTTGGTCAAAAAACTCTCCAGATGTGTTGAATACCCCATTTCAAGGTATTTTGCGGCACTTTCAAGGCGTTTTTATTTCCCTTGCGTACAATTTGATCTGTATAACGCAGGAGGCTAGTCACCTCTTGGGTGTTTGAAAAGATACAAAGGCCGCGGTGGATGTCGCGCTCCGCAGAACCTGCTTTCTCGTAACAGCGCTCTCTTTTGTCGTCTCTCTGACACACTTAGCATACGTCCCGCCACGCGATTTCCTCTCGCTTTCAGTGCCACTCAATGGAAACACCATAGTATCGAGCACGAATGGTAAACGGTGGTGTAATGTCAGGAGCTATTCAGCGTCCCGCCGGGAAAGGCATTCATGCGAAGGAAATATCAGCAGTGGAATGCATGCACACAGGGATGAAGGCGATTTCAGGTAAACTGCAATTAGACCTCGGCTCTTCGCTTTTCGAAATTACGAGCTCCCTCTTCATTAGCTCTTGGTATGGCCGCCAATTTAGACGTAATCTAATGAATTAATCAGCCATAAAAGACATTCTAAAGTAAAGAACGAAGAGAATCACTTAACAAGTAATATAAAAGAAATTTAAAGTCAATTCCTACTTTAATAATTAATAGTTTTCGAGATATGATGAAAAATGTACTGCGCATGCGCAAAGATATGGCTAAAATATGGAGGTGCTTCGATGATCCCATGCGTCATCCATATACCCAAGAACCAAGTCTGTGATGTTAATAGTTTTCGAGATATAATGAAAAACGCACTGCGCATGCGTCATGCAAAATATGAAATGACAGACAGACAGACACACAAGAAAGCGAATTAATATTGCAT
>BGPR01009752.1:10674-23403 GCA_013235015.1 Araneus ventricosus
GGTGCTTCGATGATCCCATGCGTCATCCATATACCCAAGAACCAAGTCTGTGATGTTAATAGTTTTCGAGATATAATGAAAAATGTACTGCGCATGCGCAAAGATATGGCTAAAATATGGAGGTGCCTCGATGATCCCATGGGCCATCCATATACCCAAGAACCAAGTCTGTGATGTTAATAGTTTTCGAGATATAATGAAAAACGCACTGCGCATGCGTCATGCAAAATATGAAATGACAGACAGACAGACACACAAGAAAGCGAATTAATATTGCATCGTCATCTAGTTCTGAACTATGTTTAAAGTTTCAAGTCTCCAGCTCATCGGGAAGTTAGTTTAAAATCGATTGCAAAATTTGAACAAGATACAGGGAGAATGTGAACTAATAGTAGGAATTGAAAAAAAAAAAAAAAACCACGGCCGCTGGGATTGAGGGGCGTAGACTTACTTACCTTACTCAACTGTGTCTTTCTGTGACTAAAGTAGCTCTATGTGGCTATTAATTCTATAGTCTATAGTGACTATTAGTCTAGTGTGAGTATGTGACTCTATCTAAGTAAAATTCTTCGTGATTTTCACCAACTTTGCAGCTCGACTGTGATTGAACCGTGATTACAAATTCTACAATTATTTTTGCAATCTTCAATGCCCACCTTTCTCTGTTAAATGAAACTAAAAATAACCCTCTATGTTATTTGGTTTGCCGAGCTATAAGCGTGTAACTTTAGCATAACTTAATTCAGCAATTCTTGAGTAATATTTCACGTGAACCTCAGATCGATGACTGAATTGCTTTACTGAATTGACCTATGCTCTATGACCTTTCTCTGTTAAATGAAACTAAAACCAACTCAACTCAATTAAATCGATGGAAAGGACAGCTCAATTAAATCCACAATTGTTAATAATAATTAATTAAGGACAGTTAATTAATCGATTGCTCAACTTTGACTAAAGTAGCTCTATGTGGCTTTGACCTATGACCAATGCTCTATGTCTCTGTTAAATGAATTAAATAATCTGAGATGAATTAATTATTAATCTGTTAAAATCCAGTTAATATACCGCTCACAACCGATGCATGCGCGCGCATCGGTCGCTGTGACGTCATCAAAATTCTTCGTGATTTTCACCAACTTTGGAGCTCGACTGTGACTAAACCGTAATTCCAAATTCTAAAATTCTTTTTTCAATCTTCAATGTCAATATTTATCTGTTCATTGAAACTAAAACAAACTCTCTATGTTATTTGGTTGCGGAGCTATAAGTGTTTAAAAATACTACGAAAAGCGTCGTAATTTTTTCCTTTCCCAACACCCCATTAGACCACTATGAAGAGACGTAGGTCTACGTCAAAATGGTAACTGGCTAATGGATCTCGATGCTTGGCAAGACTTACAAGATGTGCATAAAGTTTGTAATAATCGAGTGTTTTTTAAGCGAAACTTTATATGAAATTCGACAGTCCTAAACTCGTTAAATAAATGTTGCATTTGTCCAATCATGCGTAATAATAAAACATTGCGATAATGTTTTATATATATTCTTCACAGTTTCCATATCTTTTGTTTAAGGAAATTGCTTCATATTTTTATACTGGTTCTGGTGCTGGCTCTAGCCATATTTGATTTAACATGTCTAGCCAAGTCCACAAGTCAAAGACTAGCGATAAAAGGAAAGTGTGGCATTTTTTGTTGGTCAACCTAGGTACCTGGGTAGCACCTGAGACAGAAGGATGACTTAATTCCTATAAATGGAAGTAGGTTGGTTGCCTTCCTGAAGTACTTTCAGGATATACTGACCCAAATATGTGCTTCATTTTGAAGAAAAGCTGGAAAACTTCGAGATCCATTCCGATCGCATTTAGCAATTCGTTTCTAAAGAAAATATTGGTCTGCTAGTTTTGGAATAATGCTAGTTAAGATCACAACCACAGGATAGAACCCATAATCTTCTTCCTCTGATTCATGTTCCTCAGCAAGGTCGCTCGTAGGTTGTATCTATACTATAGAATGCTACTATGCAGTGCTATGTTTCTATAGTATAACAATGCTACAACGCAATGCAATGTTCCTATGCTATACATACAATAATATTGACGATGTGTGAAATGAAGGACACTTGATATTGTAACATTAATAGGAGGCTGATCTACAGTTATTACCGTTTAATCCAATATGGGCTGTGGTAATGCGCAGTGTGGCAGTAACGTCATGTGACTTGATTCCATTAGGGACATTCATGTGCTCAATGAGCTGAACAGCTCCGAGGCTACTAAAACAATACGACTTGCTTGATTATCACAATTTGAAATTTAAAAATACTTTGTTAAGGGAACCATAAGTACCAAATTATGCTTAAAAGATTCTATCGAAATTAAACGCAATAAATTTTTGTATACTCCGAGCGAACAAGCTGGTCGCCAATGGCGACTAATAATAATAATACTTTATTAAACTAAGAGGGGTGTACTGTATTGGGTAAGGCATGAAGAGTCTTCCTTACAAAAATAAGGTATTTATTGACACTTTCCCCAAAGATAGACATATTAAAAAACCATATACGTCACACTCATTGCATTCACTGACATCGAATTCATCTTAATAACATTTCTTCTCCGTTGCCAAGGCAACGTTTGCTAAAATCAAATATGACGTTACCATTCTACTTTTATGACCATTGGAAATATATTTGTGCCAAACTATCTTCTAATCTAATTTCTTTTATGTCCAAACGATTTTTTATTTAATTAATTTCTTACTTTGAAATATTTTAATAATAGTTAGTAATTTTACATATTATAATATAATATATATAATTACATATTATATTTAATAATATATGAGGGTCATTCTCACGAAAAGATGCTTTTTACCGTCCGTGGGTGATAAAAATTAGAAAATGCAACAAATGTCCTAATATTTTTGTTCCTATGTATAATTTAAGTTTTAATAAAGCTATTCAATACGTTTATACTAAAATACTTGTACTATTTAACTCTCATTTTTCAATTAATATGAGACAAAAATCCCCTCCGTGGCCGTCCCTACACATGAAATGAAAAATAAAATTTACTGAAACTCAAGCATTTTTTTTTCAGTATTAGTTTTTTTAAAGTCTCTAGTTAAGGTCTAACCTAACATTTTTTAAAATTATTTTTACTTAGTAATTAATTTTTACACTTTGTCCCTAGAAAAATTTGTCTCCAACTGTGGACAAAGAAAATGACTTAAAAAAATATATTAAATTGGAGCTCATGTCAAATCATTATGAAAAAGTTTATAAAAGAGACAGACAATTTGTTCTTTAAGGAAAAATTTTCGTTTTATTGCGAATTTATTAAATATATTCCAATTTATTAGTTCCATTTAGAGCTTGGTAACATTCTCAGCGTCCAATCCGTGGACATCATAAATTAGTTAAGAAAAATCTAATTAGTAGGCACTTTAAACCATAGGCACTTTAGGCACGTAAAAACCATAGCACTTAAAAATTCAAAACTTAGTTTTTGCCTCCTTCGTGAACATCCTCGCCGTGGACACAGCATCTCTACAGAGAGAATGGCATTGTCATTAAAAGGGACAAAGTCTCAAAGATCATGATACAGTTAGATAATTTAAAATAATATCAATTAAAAGTTCTTTGGTAGATATTTTTTATGAAATCTAATGTTTCATTTTAAAAAAATAAAATTGAAATTATATTCTCGAGAAGAATTTAGGTAAACAATTCATATCGAATATTTATAATATTAAAGCTTCAGTAATTTATAAAAAAACATTTTAATAGCTGAATTATTTATTTTTTTAAAAATTGGAATATCAAAAAAATAGAAAGAAAAAGCAGTCAGATGACTATCGTGTCACCTCCGTGGACATGTAAAAAATTTAAAAAACCCAAAACTTGTGAAAAATAAAATAAAAAACTTGACCACTGATATAAGAGTACATATTAAGCTTAGATGAAAACATCCATGCAATTTTTAAGATCTTTGGTAAGTAGAATTTTTCTAGCTATTTGTACCTTTTTCGTGAGATTGACCCATAACAATTGTTCCACGAGAGCAAATTTTGGTCAGAGAAGATTTATTCGTGTAATCGAAACATTCATTCATGTGTTACTCAAATAAATAGGGCTGACAAGATAATGTATTTAGCGAGATGGATCACAAAAATAACTTAGAATCGAATAACCGTTAAAGCGGATTACCTGCTCGTGAAGCAGAAAGTAATGATCTTGTTCGTTAATTACTTTTGCATGAAGGACCTAACATGGAAGACTTTTTAAAACAAGTATGGCATTTTGTGTAACAAATAAAAACAGATGGTTAGGAATCGCTGTATGCAAATTGGATTGAATTTCCTCGTGAATTTAAGCGGGTTAAAATAATCTTAAAATTCAGTCCAAACAGATGTATTTAAAATTCGACAATGGATTCCGTACGTTTCTTCTAGTTCATCTACACTTTATACCTATTAAATTTCACCATTTTTCGTCATTTTGGAAATATTTAAAAGAGCAGAAAACAGCAATTTAAACAAAAGGAAATTATGATAGCTATGCCACAAAAAAATGAATATTTTAAATTTCAGACAAGTAAGAATCTGCTTGAGATGAATATTATACGCTATAAACAGGTATTATTCACTGCATGCGTAGAAAATATATCCACCTTTTTAAAGTCTCGGTTTATGTGGGAAAAAACCCAGCATGTGTTACCCTTTGTTAGTGCTAGCCTAGGAAAGGGCAAAACGCGTCTTTCTGTACAAATTTGGTACAAAATTTGATACAAATCTGGCGAGTGGCGGTGGGGTGATGGTAAGGTCTCGGCCTCGGGGCCAGAGGGTTCGAAACCCGTTTCCACCGAAGAACCGCCTTGTAAGCTGGCCTGGTGCACGTTAAATCCATCGGGGCCAAATGTCCTCCCGCTGGTGTGGTGAAAAAATACCCACACTGGCCCGACCTACCCAAGAAGGGTGTAAGGCCGAGAGAGGGCCAGCGGGGAGAGAGACGCCCCACCAGCATGTGGAGGACGGGATTTATTGGGTACAGTAAGCTGATACAGGCATTGCCCGAACAGGGGCAGTACTTTTAAATACAAGAGAGCTGGGAGTATAAACGTGGTTCGACCCACCTCTGTGGTGAGAGAATAGCTTGATTTACATGTATTTAACCCAGAGGCGAATTTAGGATTCGCCTCCGGGGGAAGCGGACTGAGGTCATAAAAACTTTGTATCGTCATGAGTTAGTTATTTGCTTACAAATGTCTCCTAGGCCATAATAAGAAATTAAACGGTAACTACGTTCAGTTATGCTTCTAATCAGAATTTCTGAATTAATAGATTGTAAGAGAATAAATTCCCTGTGTCTGCGATTTTTAACCAATAAGAATAACCAAAGTATCACATATCAGTGGCGAATCTAGTATTCCGGTCTGGGGGGGGGGGGGCTGAGGTCATAAAACCTTTGTATCGTCATGATGAATGTCAAACCTCAAGGCTAAAGTAAACCAAAACATTTTAGCTTTACAGACTTTACTCACCTGACAATAAGAATCATATAGAACAATACAATACTTTCGATAATTTAATAAAAATTACAATGAAATAACTAGCCAAAAAATGTCTTCGACCGCGTCGATGCTACAAGTACAAGTGGAATGACTACAAAAGTAGAAACATTTTCGAGCCTTTCAAGCCAGAAAGTAATGTTGAAACTTTTTTTATTACTTTTTTAAAGAGGGAAATTAAGGAAAAACAGTTGTAATGATGTTAAATAAAATCAAGAATTCTGGGTTGGCTCTGGGGGGGGGGCTGTAGCCGATACCCCCTCCTGGGTTCGCCACTGACTTAACCACCAAATGTCGTGCGGAAGCTTGGAGAGGGGTGTGCCAGATCAGGTGTCGTCTTCGTCATCTGACGGAGGTTCAAAATAACGAGGTCCGTCCCAAAATAGCCCTCGTGTTGTCTTCTAAACTGGACGTTAATACAACTAAACTAAACTTGATAAAAAATCTCGGTTGCCGTGATGGCATCAAGCAATGGGGATGGGGCGGCGTTCTGTAAAGACCACATGTCAAATTTCGTCCATCTAACTCGTCGAAATTTTCAGTTATGATATATTCCCAAAATACTTTTTTCGGACCCGAGGAGGTCTGAAGGGTCGGTATCCATTAGAAATTGAGGATCAAGTTGAGAAGAGATAAAATTAATTTTAAAAACGAATAACGCATTTTCCTTCACAGAATTCGCAATTCATTCTGCATTTAATCGATAATTTTCACGTAACAATTTTATCACCTGTCGTGGTCCAGAAAACCGCACATACTCATCCCATTACAAACAAAAAGAGGCTGTCTTATCGCCGCCACTTTTGGTTTCTCAAGACTACTGATGCATTTCTGCGATATGCCGGATATCGGGTTTGAATCACAAGATCGAAGAAATGACTAAGAATGAAGGATTAGAACGCCAGGCCTCTCGGGACAGAGAGAGAGAGGGTTGACACATCGTTGCTTACTTAACGCACTTGTTTGTTTTTGATCGAAGTGCGCGCGCCTGGTGCGTAACGCGAACAAGGCCCCCGCACGCTGCGAGCAGAAACGTCAGTGGTCAGTCGCGAAGGTCGTTTTCGAGGAAATGACTCCTCAGTCTTGTCACACTTCGGAGTCGTGTACACAGTTCCACTTAATTAGAGAGCGTTACGAGAATGGGCCGTTGCTCTGTTCTTACCTAACGCCGTTCCGTGGGCCTTCATAAACACCTGTTCATTAGAATTCCGCTGGTAGATGGAGTTCGAGATTGCCGTAACCCGTTCGCGGTGTATTGTTTGTTGCCTTCGCATTCCTTGCATCGTAGTTTTGTGTTTGCAATGGTTAGCGGAAAGTGGAGCAAGATGGAATAGTTAGGATTAACAATGAATGAGATTCTGCGTTCTGAAATAGAGCAGACTCCGGTATCATGTGTGAATATACGCCTCAAGGTAAAGAGGTAACATTTTCTGAGTTGCAATCCGAGACAGTTTAGAACCCGAATAAACAAACCGAGGCGCTGTTTTTGGGAAGCGAAAAAATCCGATAGATCCAAAAAAAAAAAAAAACATGACGGGAGGCTGTCTTCTTCAAACAGCCGCTGATGTTGAAGGCGTAGGACTACTTTACTCGCGTGACTCTTTTGTTTCTCGAAGTTTCTCTTAAGTTTTTAAGTTTAAGTAAGTTTTTTTGTAGCTTCTGTTGTTACCCTTTATCTCTAAAATAAGAAATTAGCTATGTTTTTAACATGTGTAGTTACTGAGATATAGAGGATCGCGTGACCAATTCGTACGCATTTTTGTCCAACTTTGCGAATCAGTAGTCGCTGAACTACAATTCCGATGTTCAATTTTTTTTTGTAACTTCTGTTGTTATCCTTTATCTCTAAAATAAGACATTAGTTATGTTTCTAACATGTGTAGTTACCGAGATATAGAGGATCTCTCATACAACGTCTTTTGGCGTGTTGGCGTGTGAGTCAATTTCCTTCCTGAGACCTCAATGGGAGGAACGTAGTCCTACGTTAAAAAAATTAATTTAAAAAAATCAGGAGCAATGAAATAGTTGATTATATAGATTTTCAAAACGAAAAAAATTGAAGTAGAGTTAATAAAGCGTAAACAAAATATTTCGCTATTACTTTTACTATTATTCCACCAGGCTTATTCAACTATTATTAAGGAGGCCCTATTCTAGGTACACTAAAATTTAGGTAAAAGAATTCTTCAGATGCTAACTTTTTAAAAATAAAATCTGATTAGTTTTTTCAATATGAACTATTCACTAATAAGGACAATTCATTCAAATACGGAAGTACAATTAATTCTATTAATTAATTCACATACGGAACACTTTATTGATTCCAGACAATTTTTCTAGGTCAGACCAAGAATCAAAAATCGCGACGGCTTTGACTAATCCGAGATGTTTGGTTACTATATTACAGTAAAAGATGGAAAGGAGAATTCACTTTTATTCAAAATTAATATTTTAACTCGAATTTTAAAATGAAATCTAACTAACCCTTTTGTAATAACGGCTATTTACTTATGAGCTAAATCGTGAAAATCTGGGATATTTAATTCAAATTCACGTCAAACCCGAAATAATGTTTAAATCCGAGATGTCTGTTCACCTTAGTTTAGAGGAAAATTCGCTAAATAGAATTTTTTTTCACGTAATACTCATAATGTAATATAGGTATTTCAATTTATTATTGCCATGACAACTTTTATTTTCTATGTTTTGTCAAATAGCATAGTATTTTTTTTTAAAAATAACATGCATACGCTAATGGTTAAAAATAAAAAAAAACTACAAAAGAAGATACTGAAACGTTGTTACTTTCTCAGGTGTCTTTGCTGTTTAACTCATCTTCTTAACCGTTAACATGTAGACATTATTACATCTAAGATCAGAACGCACAAAATTCGATTTAAACCATCGGGAGTGGTCTCCCCTAAACTTTCTCGTATACTTCTCGAAAAAGGTGCTGTTTCCCCTCCCCCCGCATGGATAAGAAAATTCGAACCTATTGTAACCCAGGATCTAATGACTATCAGAAAATATTTAGGTAAAGAATCAAATTTAAAGAGATGCGTTCCGATTAAATGCGTACCGATTTCTACTCTTTCTTGACTCAAGGACAATCTTTCCGCCTTGCACAGATTTCTAACAAGTACGCATGCGCATGGAGAATCGGATGAAAACAAAAGCGCCAAGCAGGAGTCAATAAATATCGTGCACAGAAGATTGCGTTATGTACGCATGCGCGTGGAGACAGCGGATTTGTTGGAGATGCGATTATACAGACCGACAGACAGTCAACCCTTTGACGGATTTGGCCCAAAATTTTATACGGGCCTACATTCATGACGATAAAACTGTGTACGAAATTTTAGCCATCTAGCTATTCAAGTTCTTGAGTTACAGCGTTCGCATGACTTCGGACATACAGACAGACAGACTTCCCGCTGACGGATTTTGTCCAAAATTTGATAGAAACCTACAAATTATGTTTAAAGACCACATACCAAATTTCATCCCCGTAGCTTTAATAGTTTGCGAGTTTTCGTGTTCACAGACAGACACATAGACAGACACACAGACAGACATAATTCCAAAATTGTGTTTTTCGGACTCAGGGATGTCTAAAACGTGGAGATTCGTCAAAATCTGGAGTTCGAATTTTTTGACGATTACAATACTTTCTCTTTGTATACTTCGTACACGAGAAAGTAAAAAATCGCTGCAAAATGTAATAAAAAATGTGGTACTGTCTTAAAATCTATAGTTTAAGCTCCTTAAGCGAGATGGGTCGAATTATTAAGTTTCACATAAATAACAACCAAATATCCTCCAGTTCTTAGGCATTGCCAATCTGCAGACGCGTCACTCAAGTGGAAGTGAAAGAGTTATCTTCCGATAGACATTACTTCGCGCTTGATGCACTCGTTTTAGAAAGCGCTTTTGGGCACATTCTCTCGTCTCCCTGGCAAGGTCTCGGCTTTGGGGCCGGAGGGTTCCAGGCTCGAAACCCGATTCCACTAAAGATCAGCCATGTATGGGACCTGCTGCACGTTAAATCATACGTAGTGGCCAAACGTCCTCCCGTTGGTGTGGTGTGGAAGTTTGGAGAGGGGAGTGCCAGCTCAGGTGTCGTCCTCGTCATCTGACCGTGGTTCAAAAATACGAGGTCCGTCCCAAAATTAGCCCTCGTGTTGCTTCAAAACGGGACGTAATATAAATAAAACTATATAAAAAAACTATTCAATCATGCGACCTTTTCCTTCAGGTAAGGTCAGCGGTTGAGCTTTGACTCCCAGAAAAGAGGGCTGCGAGTTCGAGACCCGGCTTCACTTAAAATCCACCACATGCTCCGATCTGGTGTACGTTAAATCAGTTGGAGACAAACATCTTGCCCTGTGTGGCGTGGAGGTTTGGGAAAAAAGGTGCCGGCTCCGGGGTTGTCCTCGTTGTTTGACCAAAGCTCAGAATTGCGAAGTCCTCCCCCAAATAGCCTTAGTATACTTATGGATGCGAATCTAATCTTTCCGATATGTATTTTTACTGGCACATCCACTGGTAAGGTTTTCAGAAGGAAGCATTACTAATATAATAACCCAGATCCGGTAACGCTCTGACGTCACCAACAATAAAATTGGCGCCCTGGCACTGCGAGACGTTAAACAGCATTATTTCATTGTTAGAGCACCTAAATGTCAGTAATTTTAAATTTAAAAGAGTAATTGTCGTTCTAGTTTCATATTTAATAGCTCTAAAATAGTGAATAAAATTTTCTATCCATTGGTATAAAATTTATCTTGCTATAACCAATAGTTCCCGAGAAATTTTAAATTATATTAATCATATATTTCAAATTAATTTCCGTTTTTTAATAGAAAGTAGTAAATCAGGTCATTGGTATATCATGCGCGTGATATAGTTTGGACGCCAAGATGTATCTGATTATTTATT
This sequence comes from Araneus ventricosus, assembly GCA_013235015.1. NCBI lineage: Eukaryota > Metazoa > Arthropoda > Arachnida > Araneae > Araneidae > Araneus > Araneus ventricosus. Next base: position 21,185 of record BGPR01009752.1, read on the forward strand.
GTAATCGTGGTGATATAATTTTATAAGATTTTACGTTTGATAAGATAAGACGTTAAAATTTACACAAAGACATCTGAAGTACAAGGAAAATTGTTAAACAACGAAAAATACTTCACACGGAATGTTGTTTACCAAGAGGTTTTTTAAGAAAAGAAATATGTAAATAATATGTGAATAAAAAAAGACATTTCCTGTCATATAACACATGTTTATTTTATTTGTTTTCAATCAATGTTAAACATTTCTTTCGCATTTATAGAGTATATCTATTTAAACACGTCAAATTTGACGGGAAATCTCTCGAGTGAAGAAGCAATTTGCACCCGGCCTACCATGACGGTTGATTTTCTAGTTGCTATACAACATATAAGGAATAAATTCGTACGTCATAAATAGCTGTTGAAATAAAATATTTGTTTTCGTGTTGTTTTAAAATTGTGTGAAATGTATACTCAGTATCATGCTCTTACGTAGGAAGTCCTCTAAATACCCATAAGTTTCCCACAATTCTTGAGTCGCATAGAAATTGGACAGAAAATATTACTTAAAATATTTTTATATCGTGGAAGTTTTATCAGTAAACTAATTTTAATTATAGTTACATCTATATTTTATGACTAATAGTAAATGCGGATGCGTGTCTGCGTATGTATATCTATAAGTGTTTTGCAGGGCAAACTCTTTCACCTAGAGATAACAAATGTGGCAGAAATATACTTTGAAGAGAGAATGTGCTTCTGGGTCGTTTTTTAAAAATCTTATCTATAGCTTGAATTAATTAAAACATAAACAAGGTTTGGGCGTATGGCAATAACTTCCAAAAATACTATTATACAAAAAGAATTAAAAATACAGTAGAACCTCCGCTAATCCGAATAAATTGGGACCGGTGCCTGTTCCGATTACAAAAAATTCGGATTACCCGAAATTCCGATAAGGAAAGAAAAAGATGTGTGCTAAAAAAATGTAAGTTATAAGTAATCAGTACTACTTTCTCTTTAATTATTTTATTCAAAAGCAATAGAAAGAGAATATGTCTCCCTTTTTCATTAGAATAATGGATGTGCTCCTATATGAAGTGACCTTATCTTACGGCGAATTGCATTAGTTTCTTTAATGTGTACAAAATTATGCATGCTGAAAAAGTGCTTTTTGTTTTTAGTATGCATATTTAAATCTTTTCAATTACATATAATTTTCGAAAATAAAATCGGTTCGGATTAACCGGATTTTCGGATTAGCGGGGTTCTACTGTATATATATCTTTCATATTCTAATTTGGATTCCTGTTATTATCGAGTATAAAATTTTTCATTCGACCTCATTAGAGAAGACCTGTTGATAAAAGACCTTCGTGACACATCAGACTTAATGGCAGCAATGACACATAACTAAATGACAATCGTGAAGGAGAATCGTACAAGTAAGCAGGTGCATTGTTAATGGAGGTCATGAACTTCTCATTCACTTGTTATGAAGTCTATCGGTATTGTTAAACAGTTTGCTAAGCCGGTTGCTGCATGTTGTTTATTAGTGACCTCAGAATTGCATTTTCGTTACATACAATCCTGTACGTACCAAATAATAGAATCCTAAACAAAACTTGAACCTTCAACTAGACTTTGGGAAGGAGTGGACTTTCCTCTTTTGCACTTATAGATGTGTGTAGTCTTTTTAAAATTATTTAAAAAATATGCTGACCCTCCCTTTTGATCGTAACCTACACCAGGTGTTCTAATACTGCTTTCATTCGCAACCTTCTTTCCGAATAAAAAAAAATTTTCCTGCAACTTCATTTTCATCCAAAAATTTAATCCCGACTTCTAAATTGAAAATAAACAGGAAAAAGTTGTGTTAATTAATGAGGAGTAAAAGAAATGGCAGAAGTAAAGCAGTTTTCAAAAAATTATCGTGAAAAGTTTTAATCAAGACGATTTTCTTGATTATTCTTCCTGATATATCTCACAGAATTGGAACAAGGAAAGCGCCTTGAAAATTGCATCGGTTCTTAATGCTTTTTTACACGACTCGACTTGAGATCGCGATCCACTATTTCAGAAGGTTTGTCTGAAACAATGAAGATAGACCGGATGAATAGCAACAATGTATGAGACTGAACTTCCTAAAAAACAACACTGTTAGCATGTCGCTCAAACAGCAAGCCCATCATTTCGCGAGTAGTGTACACCTAATCAACAACACTGTTAGCATGTCGCTTA
>BGPR01009752.1:33637-50826 GCA_013235015.1 Araneus ventricosus
AAGGAATCTAGACTCCGGAATTTGGGGTAAGTTTCATGAAACTTAGCCGCCTTTAATGTCAGTCTCGAGGCCAGCAAAACTCTTAACTTACAGACTCATTCACCTGACAATACATCCATTGAATAATACACACTTATAATTTAGCTAAAATTACGACAACTAAATAAAAATGTCTCTTCACACCGCGTCGACGCAAGGGTAGAATGACTATAGTAGTAAAATTTTCTTCCTTCAGTTGCAGGTAATATTGAAACAAGTTTTACGGTTTTTTTAAAGAGAGAAATAAGAAAACTGTTGCAATGATGTTAAACAATCAGGGAATTTTGCTTTTACCTTTCTGGGCTTGCGGGCTGTAGCCCGATAGCCCCCCCCCCCTGGATTCGCCACTGTCACATATGCATATTGTGATGAAATTAAATTTCAGAGTTCCCACGCTTATTGAAGAAAAAAATTCACGGACCCTTTTAAGAAAATTCAAGGACCATAAAATTGCGTATTGTAAACATAAAAATGCAAATGATAAATTTAAATTAAATTAATAATTTGTATTTTTATTTTTGAAATAAAATATTTGATACAGATATACAGATCTACAATTCCAATGATAAAACTGTGTATCAAATTTTATCCATCTAGCTATTTAAGTTTTGATTGTGTTCACATGAACACAGACTCTTTCTTGGTTCTATGAAATTAAATAACATACATTTTGAAAACAGATTTCATTGCAGAGAAAATCGTTTATTGGTAAATAAAACAAAATTCTGTTCAAATATATCAGGTACTTTAAAATTACGTTAGGATAATTGCAGGACTATTTTATTTGGCAGAGAAATACCTTCTGTAGCTTTTACTGTATTGTCAAATTAAGCTGTCTTTGAATTTACAGAGAGAGAAAAGACTGATGTTTGATAATATTCCCTAACAAACGCCCTTTTTCTGGTGGTGGAATTCTCAAGACAAAACCAAATAACAAACTGGGTTTTCTCCTCTGTCGCAAAAAAAATTGGATGGATATTTTGTTTATTTTTCAAGGACCTAACGAAAAATCAAGTACTTTTCCAGAACTCTGAGTAAGGCAAACAAAATTCAAGGAGTTTTCAAGGATTTTCAAGGACCGTGAGAACCCTGTAAATTATTCGATAACTATATTCAGTTATGCTTCTAATCAAAATTTCTAAATTAATAGATTGTAAATTAATAAAGTTCTAAAATTCTCTGTCTGACAATCTGCGATTTTTACATATGAAAAAAGTTCATACATATAATCCACTTAAATCAATTTCAAACAGAAATGTTGTGAAAACTAGATTAGTAAGTAATTATATTCAGTTACGTTTCTGATCGGAATTTCTAAATTAATATATTGTCAAAGAATTTCTTAAATTCGCTGAGTAACAATTTGCGATTTTTACCTACCTATAAGAAATACGTCACACATACACTTACATCTAATTTTCACGCAGAAATTTTCTGAGAAAATTAGAAGAAATTTTTATCTTCAATTTTTTATAATAAGAACATGAACGTATTTTTAACTAAAAACATAGAAAATATGAAAATTTTAGATCGCAAATAAATGAGAAATTAAAAAGCTTTTTAATATAAAAATGCGAAAAGTAAAATTATTATTAAACTTTTACCATAATCTAAAATGTGAGTATTTACTTAAGGAATCTGACTACGTTAGAAAGACGGCTTTTGGTCGCAATTCACAATTTTTTTATGGTTTTACTTTAAAACCTATTTATTTAGCTTTCTAAATCTGGGTTTATTTTATCTCTACGATAAATAGAAACGGAGATAGAATTTTTTTTTTTAAATACGGTGGCTAATAACTTATTATGTACTTTATCTGCAAGTCACGAGAATTTGAATAAGTTTTTGAGTTTCATAAAGCTTCTGTTGATAAATTTGCCAAAATGCACATTTGTCGAGTTTCAAATGATATGTTTTTGTTCAACGATAGCTGTAATACTGTTTAATGATGGATTTTATGGTCTGATAGCAGTATTTCATGAACTGGGAATCGATCCTAATAGTCAATATATACATTGAAGCAACATCTTAACCTCGATAACCAGATAATAGTTATTTCTAAGAAAGTCTTTGCAGGAACAAAAAATGCTAAAAAACAATTACGGGATATTAGAATAAAAAAATGTGATAAGATTATGAATAAAGAAATGTGACTATTCTTAAAGGAAGGTAAATAAATATATTTTTAATGAAAAGCAAATTAAAACTTTAAATACGTTTTTTTTTAGAAACTTATATTTTTTCAAAAGTTATTCACGTACAACATATCTCAAAAGATTATGAATATTTTTCCTTGAAATTCTGAATACATGTTACCTTAAGTTTTATAAAGGCAATGAACTTTTGATACAGTTTTTAAACCAATAGTTTTTTTTATTTAAAGCTACTTAATGTTGTTTATACGTATAAATTTTGTGAAATTTTGAATAAGAGAATACTTCACTCGCCATAACTTTCCTGTAAATGTAAATATTTCTTAAATCCTAGTTCATTGCCTTCACCATAGATGTACGTGTGCTTTGTAGAGAAAGAATTTGAATACATTGATTAGAACTTCTGCAAGAGTGTTTGGCTTGTTTGCTCTAATTTAATACCATTTTTTACCCAATTTATCCCATTCTACTGAATCTCAAGTGACCCAACATTTCCCGACTGGTATTATTCAATGTTTTGAATCACACTGGCCCAGAAAATAAACTGAAATTGTTCATTAAAGCGCTTTTTAAAAAATTCGTTCACGAACGTATTCAGATACTTTAAGAATAAGAAATTGGTCAGTTATAATAATTAAATACGTCTTATACAAATGTTACTGATAAATATATACAAAGATTTAACCCAAAAGTAACGAATGCTATCTCAAAATGAATTCAGTCGTTTATAAATTGAAATCCTGTTTAAGGTTCTAACAATTTCCGAAGAAAGTCATTCCAAAACAAGAGAATGCGTAATTCAGGCAATTGAAATTAGAAAACTGACTAAACAAGCTCTCATAATAAAACTACTTTGCTAAACGTGTCGTAACAGAGCATGTGTCCCGTCTGTATGTTCAAATATGAAAACAGATGGCAAAACCTAATATGGAAGGATGGAGAAAATGCTCCGAGCCATGCCAGTTAACACGCCCCTGCAATATTCGAACGTTAACTTGTGTGCCATTCTTTTTATTCCGTTCTGTAATTCACTTGGAACAAAAAAAGGAACTTTTACTTTCTGCGTCTGCTCTGCATCGTCTATATTTACAAAGGAAATTCAACCCTATGTAATTTATACTACTATGCTTGCTACAAAAAATTATTTATTACAATAATACCTCAGTAATCCGGCCAGAAATCGAATAAGAGGATTGTCGGATTAACGAAAGCGAAGGATTAGTAGGAGTAAAAAAAAAACAATTTTATAATTTAAAAAAGTTTATGTTTATTCAGTGGCGTAGTGACCAGGAGGCAGGGTGGTATAGATGCCCCGGACACCAGTTTTAGGGAGCGCCATGAAGTCAAAACCTACTGCATGTATGTCATTTTTAATGCGAAACCGGCGGGAGTGATCTCCCCAAAACTTTCTCGTATACTTCCCCAAAAAGGTGCCGTTTCCCCTCCCCCCCGCTTGTATAAAAAAATTCGAACCTACTGTAACCCAGAATCTAATGACTATCAGAAGGTTTTTCATTGTAGATTATAGCGATTGTAAAATATTTAGGTGAAGAATCATATTCAAAGAGATGCGCATCGATTTCCACTCTTGCCGGCTCAAGGACAAAGTGACGTAATCCTACACAGATTGCTACCAGTGCGCATGCGCATGGAGAATCGGATTAGAAAAAATTGAATATGTAATTTGAACGCTTTTTTTAAACCGATTGAAACGAAATTTTGGCATAGATATATAATTAATTTTAGCAACCGTCATACCAATTTTTATTCATCTAAGCCAAAGGGTTTAAGAGATATAATTTTTACAATTATTCGATTATACAGACCGACAGACCATCAACCCTTCGACGGATTAGGTCCAAACTTTGATACGGACCTACATTCATGACGATAAAACTGTGTACCAAATTTTATCCATCTAGCTATTCAAGTTTTTGAGTTATAGTGTTCACATGACTTCGGACATACAGACAGACAGACTTCCCTTGGACGGATTTTGTCCAAAATTTGATCGAAACCTGCAAATTATGTTTAAAGATCACATACCAATTTTCATCCCCGTAGCTCTAATAGTTTTCGAATTAACGTGTTCACAGACAGACAGACATAATTCCAAAATTGTGTTTTTCGGACTCAGGGAGGTCTAAAACGAGGAGATTCGTCAAAATCTCGAGTTCGAATTTTTTGACGATTACAATACTTTCTCTTTGTTATACTTCGTATACGAGAAAGTAAAAATCATATTATTTTCCGGGCGCAACTTACTTTCGCTACGCCAATGGCCATGGCGACAGCAAAGTGATGCACTTGTATCAGTTTTTAAAGTTAAATACGATGAAGGGGCCCGGACGCACACAATCTACATCACTGTTATTGAGAGAAAGAGGAGGAACAATAACAGAATGACCCGGGAGGCACTTACTCTCGCTATGCCATTGGTTAATTTCCCAAAATATACAAAATTATACCAAAAAGTATCTATATTAGAAAAGGCCAAACATTACTGCAACGTTCAGGAATCTGGCTACGTGTCAAAGGGATTCTGGCAACTTATGAGATCATAAATTTCCCTTTATCTGTCTACAAGTTAACATCCACACAGGATGCTGTTTGATTCTATGAATGATTTAGTATCAAATAGGAGTTATACCAGAATTAATTTATTTTCCTAAATCTTTCAGTATTTTTTTTGTTTATTTAGTGTATTTTTCCCCTCTGAGTTTTGGGAAACATTGAAACATTTTGCTAAATTATGGGATCTTGAAAGTATCCAACTGACTGGTAAACGGTATGAATAGGGAAGAGTTTCACTGGAAGGAAACAGATTATAAGCATTTTTAAAGTTTCTCTCTAATCGTTTTTAATCCAGTTTTCGTAAAGAGTTTTCATTTCAGTGTCGGTAAACATGAAAGTTATTGTTGAAAGTAAAGAATTGAATCATCAGTTCTGTTTCTCGTGCTTTTTACTTTCTTGTATACGGAGTATACAAGGAGAAAGCATTGTAATCGCCAAGAAATTCGAACTCGAGATTTTGACAAATCTCCACGTTTTAGACCTCCCTGAGTCCGAAAAACACTGTCTGTCTGTGTGTCTGTGAACACGATAACTCGAAAACTATTAGAGATACAGGGTTGAAATTTGGTATGTGGTCTTCACACATAATTTGTAGGTTTCTATCAAATTTTGGACAAAATCCGTCAGAGGGAAGTCTGCCTGCCCGCGTTCATGTGAACACTATAACTCAATAACTTGAATAGCTAGATGGTTAAAATTTGGTACACAGTTTTATCATTATGAATGCATGTCCGTATCAAATTTTGGACCAAATCCGTCGAAGGGTTGACTGTCTGTCGGACTGTATAATCGCATACTTGTAAAAATTATATCTCCTAAACCCTTTGGCTTAGATAAATACAAATTGGTATGACGGTTGCTAATATTAATTATAGATCTGTGCCGAAATTTCGTTTCAATCTGTAAAAAAAGCATTCAAATTGCATAATTATTTTTTTAAATCCCATTCTCCATGCGCATGCGTACTGGTATCAATCTCTGTGCACGAGGAAGGATTACGTCACTTTGTCCTTGAGCCGTCAAGAGTGGAAGAAGTGTGTGTTTTTATCGGCACGCATCTCTTTAAATATGATTCTTCACATAAATATTTTATATTCACTATAATCTACAATGAAAACCCTTCTGATAATCATTGGATTCTGGGTAACAGCAGGTTCGAATTTTTTTAGCCACGCGGGGGAAGGGAAGCGGCACCTTTTTGGGGAAGTATACGAGAAAGTTTAGGGGAGAACACTCCCGCTGGTTTCTTTCACGCTTCCCATTCGCTCTTCTGGAAACGCCGAACTACCGGAGGGATCGGATTGGGGAATTGCCGAATTACAGATGCTTTCTAAATAAACCATTTTCAACAAACGAAATAAACACGGAACTCTCATACTTTTTTTTACTACGATAATAACTGGATAAAGCTCCTGAATAAAAAATATCTGTTCATTTGAAAAAATAAAATTTTGACCTTGCTCACCTTTTGCTTCTGAGTGCTATTAATACTATATCATTTTAAATATGTTTTATAGAAAATGTTCCTTTTGATGTTTTTTTTTGCGAAAACAATTTGAGAATTCATTTCTTCTAATAAATAATCTCATTTTATACCATGAGGTAATTTAATTTCCCATCAGTTTGTTCAAAAGTTTCTGTGAACTTTGTTGACACTGATAACACATACCAAGTGACTTTATAGCCATATTAAACTAGCTCTTTAAACTTGCTTTTATCTCATAAATTTTTTCGTAAAGTCTAAAGTCAATAGTACTTATTCAGTAATCATGTGTAAATGTCTCCTTTCTTGGATTTTTAACGTAGGACTACATCCCTCCCATGTGGGTCTCAGGAAGGAATTTGATTCACAAGCCAAAACGCCACAAAAACGTTGTATGGGAGATGCTCTATATCTCGGTAATTATACATGTTAAAAACATAATTAATGTCTTATTTTAGAGATAAAGGGTAACAACAGAAGTTACAAAAAAATTTGAAAATCGGAATTGTAGTTCAGCAACTACTGAGTCGCAAAGTTGGGCAAAAATACGCATGAATTGGTGACATCATACGCGTGAGGTGAGCGCGCACAATTGGCTGACACTCTCGCTTGCCACGTTAATGAAAATAATCCTAGAAGATTCGAGAAACAAAAGATTATCGCGAGTAACAACGAGAAACAGAGAAACTTCGAGAAACAAAACAGAAAAGCGAGTAAAGTAGTCCTACGCCTTTAGCATCAACGGCTGTTTGAAAAAGACAGCCTTCCGTCATTTTTTTTATCATAGATCATATAATTAAGTATAATTCTCATTATTGTATTGGATATAGTGCGATAGTTCAGATAAATTTATTTCTATAAATATCAATTTAAGGGATTATCTTTATTACAACATTTCTTATTGTTTTTTATACAAAAGTTTGTAAGGAAATTGTCCAATTTTAATTTTGTTTTGAAAAAAATCTGCTACTTTTGATTGTCGTAATACTTGATTTTGGATACAATTAAATCACCGTGAATTGAATTTATATCCTTAAAAACCTGCAACGTTATAAAGATTATTCTTAACGTTGAAATGGATAGGAATGGGCCTTGAAAGGGAGTACCAACGAGAATGATTTACTAACGAGGTTTTACTGCTTAAACTAATCTGCGCAAAATGTAATTCCAAGGACTTTTGTGCCAATGCACTTTTAGGATCTTTTACATTCCGATTAGAAGAAATGCATCGAAATCCCTAATACCACATTTCTTCTGACCTTCCTCCAATAAATTTAGAAAATCAGTATAATAAAAGAATAATAAATTATGTAATCAGAATAATGAAATATAAAAATAAGAATAATAAAATATATAAATCAGAATAATAAAATATATCAATAAGAATAATAAAATATATAAATCAGAATAATAAAATATATCAATAAGAATAATAAAATATATAAATAAGAATAATAAAATATATAAACCAGAAAATCATATTTTAGATTTATTGTCCTATTTTTACGTTAGGGAGTAACAAATTCTTTCTTACAATCACTAATGATATCTTGGGATGTTAACAGAGCATTTAAAGTGTTTAATCACTTCGCCAAAGAATAATAAGATTAAAATAAAACGGTAAGTTTCGGTTGTGCTCTGATTTACTTTCGTTTAGGGAACTCAAGCATTGAGATAATCTGACTTCTGTTTTATCTGTAACCAAACTGACAAAAAAGCAAACTTACTCCAAAGATTAAATATTTATATCCTCAAAAACCTGCGACGTTATAAAGATTATTTTTAACGTAGAAATGGATAGGAATGGGTCTTGAAAAGTATGTACCAACGAGAATGATGTACTAACGAGGTTTTACTGCTTAAACTAATCTGCGCAAAATGTAATTCCAAGGACTTTTGTGCCAATGCATTTTTAGGATCTTCTACATTGCGATTAGAAGAAATGTTTCGAAATCCCTATTACCACCTTTCTTCTGACCTTCATCCATTAAATTTAGAAAATCAGTATAATAAAAGAATAATAAATTATGTAATCAGAATAATGAAATATATAAACCAGAAAATCATATTTTAGATTTAGAATACTATTTTTGCGTTAGAGAGTAACAAATTCTTTTCTACAATCACTAATGATATCTTGGGATGTTAACAGAGCAGTTAAAGTGTTTAATCACTTCGCCAACGAATAATAAGATTAAAATGAAACGGTAAGTTTCGGTTGTGCTCTGATTTACTTTCGTTTAGGGAACTCAAGCATTGAAATAATCTGACTTCTGTTTCATCTGCAACCAAACTGAGAAAAAGCAAACTTACTCCAAAGCTTAAATATTTAAAGTTAAGAAAACAATAATATTTTCATTACTTTATTTCACTTATCGGAGTTTTATCTTCAACTGCAAAGCAGTTTATCTTAAACTTCACTATCACGAGGATTATTTAAATCAGTGAAGTCATCGCTTTTTTGTCACTTACCATAAAATAAAATAAAGTAAATAATGACATACTTTTTTCTCGTTTTGTTTGAATATAAACGAGCAGTTATAACCTGGAAATAATCTATTTACGATGTCTCTCAACAAGAATTATTTAAAAACAAATGTTTGCAGAGGACTAGTAAGAAAATATTGCTTTATAATCACCCAGGGCGTTCATTGTAAATTGTGGCCCCCCAATTAGCTAACTTCTAAACTGAGAGATAGAGATATACTTCCAATTGGAAAAATGCTTTATTATATTTTGAGTCAATAAAATGTTCTGCTGAAAAAATCACGAAGTCTAAATTTTTATACAGTCCTCTGGCCCTATTTGTCATACTCAGGAAAATATTCTTGACGCACTAACATTTTCAGCAAAAAAAGTTATTAATATATCGTATTATTTACTCGTTTATGTTTTTAAAATAACTTTCATATTTAAATTTTATCTTCATGTAAATTCTGAAAGTATAAAGATATCGTTCAAGTATTACTTAGAAGAAACGCTCATGATTTAAAGCTCTTAACTTAAACATGCCACTATGAAACAATACAATCGGTAAATACTTAAATCTTTTTGCAGTAGAAAATTATGGACAACAATCAAACAATATATATTTTTTAATTTATAACCATAATTCATTGTAAATTTTCTGCAGCTGTTGCAGAATTAGTTAAAATTCAGAAATGGAAGAATATAACATTCCCACACGTTCGATGCCTCTGACGTGTTGGAAAAGCACGTCAAAACCTATTTAGATGTTGCTGTGAGCAAATTAATTTTGAGCAATATATCATTTTGTTGTTTTCAGCGACGCTCAGTGATGTGATGAAAAACCACGTGACTGCTTATGAGTCGAGATTTGCGAGTAGGACAAGAATGAATTTTTACGCGAGCAACACATTTGCCCATAAGGCATTATACCGATGTCTTTTGTTCGTAAAAATCCACCTGGTAAGATGGCGCATTTAAGCGTTCCGGGTAGTTTATCTGTTTTACTGATTTATCTTGGTAATCATACTCAATTTTTCAAACATTTTCAATACAAGGTATAATGATGCGACAGGTTGTTACGATTAATATGCTAGTAATATTATACGGAATAAGAAAAAATTCAACGTTTAGAGCCAGGAAATGGTATTTTTTTCGGTTCCTCTGAATTAATACATAATTTAAAAGTATTGGTAAAGGTAATTTAATTGTATTCGTTCACATAGAACTTTCTTGTACATTACTTACTTTTAGTAACTACACTTCAACTGATAGTTTTAGTCCCATTTTAGGAATCAATCAATAGCTTTGTGTTCAAGATGTTTGAAATCCGATTAAAGACGAGTTTAGCTCTCTAAACGTAATATCTTTTGAGTACCTGTTTACTTAATATGTACTTTAGGGGTCATAATGACCAATATTCCGTTCAAAGTATTAATTTAATGACATTAAGGGGACATACAACTCTTAAACCTCGAAGAAATGGGGTGAAAACTGTCAAATTCGATACATTATATCTCTGAAACAATCTAATTCACAAACTCACTTTCTTTTTCTAGAAAAATATCTGTTCTTTCTCTTATAGTACATACATTTTCAAACCTTTATATTGGTGTGTATTTATTTGAGAGAGTAATAAATATGGGTATAATTTTTGGAGAAAAAATAAGATAGTCACCTTGCGCGCATGATTACGCATAACATATTGATCTAAACACAATACTTTGTGTATCTAAGTAATCCAAACAGTCTGTTTAAGAAACTGAACCGCAATTTATTAATATTTAAATTTAATTTCTATTTTATATACAAATTTAAAATAAAACGTTAAGATAGTTCAAATTTCAACTTTTCTCACCCCCGCCCCCCAAAAAACATTTTTTTGTAGAAAATAGGTGCAAAAATTGTGGTTCAATTTATAGAACATAGCACAATACATATTCAATAAAAGTTTTACGTAAAAATATTCATTAGTTCTTGAGATATTGTGCGCGCAATATAAAAAAAACACATTTTGATATATAGCACTTTAAAGATATGGCCATATTCAATGTTTACGTTGAATAGCTGATACACTTTCCTTCATAACTTTCATAATTATGGGAATTTTTTAACGCGGATTGTTTTAAATTGTTCAGAACAGACTGGGGAATAATATATATATTTTTCATAAAATCAAAAATGTTCGAGGTTTAACATTCGTATGCACCCTTAACGTCCCGTTCCGAAGCAACGCATGGGTTATTTTAGAAAAGTCCTCATAATTTTGAGCAGTGGTCTGATGGCGTGGACGATTACCCCCTCTCCAAGCTTCCTCTCCACTCCAGGTTGAAGACATTTGACCCTCGGCGTCTGATATAACAGGCATCAGTCAATGATTTAACAAGCATGGCAAATCTTTTGGTAGAAGCAAGCACCTAGTCTGGAACGGTAGTTCTTGGAGCCTTGGTCGTGTATGCCTTGACCTTAGCATCAGGTCAAGGCGTACCAGACTAAAAACTAATTTGTCTTATGACACCAGCTAGCTCTTTTTACGGAACATGTTTACTTCTGTAGATCTCAACTCTGACTTGTTACGTCATTGACCATCGCTCAAATTTCCGAGGTTCGTTCCAAAATAGCCTCGTGAAGCTTCAAAACGAAAAGTTAATACAACTAAACTTAACTGACTGACTTGTTACAATTCGTCCCTTCCCACCACACGGTGAAGCTGTTAGTAATGCACATGTGCATTTGTCGCAGTCTCCAAAACTAGCTGAAAAAATACTTTCATTGCGAAAGATTTCCCAATTCTTCAATGCTTTGTTACGTTTCAAAAAATTATATTCACATTAAAAATTTTGAAATAACTTAAGAGATAAAATAGATGAAATGAGGCATCAAACAATTCATCACCTTATGATCTCTATTCCTCCGGAATCTAATAGACATTTTGCAATATACTGATTAAACCCATCGTAAGGAATGTACAGATCATGACCATTTCTTACGTATGGGAGTTGTAATAGTTTATGAAACCTTATTGTTTAACGATTTTTTAAACATACCAATACCGTTTCTGACCGATAAAATAAATATTTATCCCGAGAAGTAGCACTTAGAAAATTTTCTTTTGAATTTCTTTTGTCGTTAATAAGCAACCTACGAATAAACTTATTGCAGTGATACCTCGGTTTTCATTGATAATCCGTCCAAAAACAATCGATGAAAGCAGAAATCCGAGGCAATTTTTTTCCATATGTCTCAGCGCAAATCCAAATAATTCGTTCTAAACACGCAAAAATGCATACCTCCAGTCCACCGCTCTGCCACGGCTCCAAAATACATACCAAAATCACATTTTGTAGAGAATATGTATAATGTTTAATACAAAAAAATTAATGTAAATTAATATAATTCTACTAAACACTGTAGGGGTTTCTGAATGGTACATCAGTAAGGTACACCACACAGCAAAAAAAATTAGACCAGTGGTTCCCGACCTTTTTGGTTGTACGGACCACCTGTTGTGTAAAAAAATATTTTGAGGCCCACTAACTAAATATCCAAACAAAAATATACAAAAACAAATATTTATATAAATATTATATGCCAGAAATTAGTAAAGATTACTGTAAAAATATTTTTAAAAAATTGTTTTATAGAGCAAAAACACGAGGGAAGACTGTTGAATCAATCTTGACTTCGACTCCTGACTAGCGTGCCGCGACCCATAGGTTGGGAACCGCTGAGTTAGACTATCCTTCGTGGACTTATGTCCTGGCGATACCTTTTCCTTCTCTGTATTGATCGTCATCTTTGCCATTTTCTTCTTCCAAAAGAGGTCAGTTTCATCACAGTTGAAGATTTTCTGGGGGATGAATCCTCCAGAAAAGTAAGTCATTAAGTAAGTCTTAAGTCATCGAAAACCGAGGTATTACCGTATTTTCATATTTTACCTTAGAAACGCTTTCTTTCACTAAACTGTATGGCACAAAAGGGAATGTGTTCTGGGCTCACTTGAAACTGCTGTAAGATCTATAGATACAGTAGACTCTCGATTAACCGGGATGGTCGAGAAATTCTTCTTCCCGGATAAGCGAATATCCCGGACTATCCTTCGTGGGCTTATGTCCTGGCGATACCTTTTCCTTCTGTGTAATGAACGTCATCTTTGCCATTTTCTTCTTCCAAAAGAGGTCAGTTTCATCACAGTGGAAGATTTTCTGGGGGATGAATCCTTCAGCTTTTACGTAATCTTTGGATTCGGACACAAATTTTTCTGCCCATGTCCGAACTTTCACCGCAAAATTAGCATCAAGGTCAAGTAGGCACGCCGACAAAATTCGAGGCAAAGAACGAAGACTGAGAGAAATTTTTCGCTGAAAAAATCACCGATAACTTAAGTCATCGAAAACCGAGGTATTACCGTATTTTCATATTTTACCTTAGAAACGCTTTCTTTCACTAAACTGTATGACACAGAAGGGAATGAATTCTGGGCTCACTTGAAGCTGCTGTAAGATCTATAGATACAGTAGACTCTCGATTAACCGGGATGGTCGGGAAATGCTTCGTTCCGGATAAGCGAATATCCCGGATAATTCAATTTACGCAAACTTTTATGAAAAATTTTGGAAAAATGATAGAAAATGTAAAATTATTATACAATAATAGTTTAATTAATACAAAGGAAAAAGAATTAAGAAGAAATTTTAATGCTATTTAGATTTACAATTCGTACAATTAGAAAGAAAAACAGAGATGTAGTTTACCTCACTGTTTTGTGAAGAATGAAATGATAGAAGTTTGTTTGTGTTTTTCATTTACTCTTAGACGAATTATGCTACGCAGATTTCTCAATATCATTTTTTCTGCGGGCGTGCTTTCATCTTCTTGCTCCAAGTCTTGCTCAGTGTGTATTAATGCGTCACCGAGACTTAATTTTTGATGAGTTACAAGACTTTCACTTTCAGGACATTCTTCGAAATTACTTGTTTCTTCTGAACCACAAGTTACACGAGACCCAATATCATCGTCACTCAAAACTTTGCAACATTCCAATGTCGAATCTTCGTTAATCAATTTTCCACTGCTTCTTCATCCACATTTTCAGAACAATCTAACTTTCTCAAATCTTCTAAGATTTTTCTCTGCAAGTTTTTTGGGGTCGTCCCGGATAATCCGATCCCGGTTAATCGAGAGTCTACTGTATTATGCATCACAACAGTTACCTTCTTAGTAAGTTAAATTTATAATTTCGACTGAACTCAAATATGGCTTGAAAAGAGGTATGCACAGAATTCATATAAATTATATCATATTGTTTTAACTAATAAACCACATTCAGTTATACTACTCAGAACTCCTTCGGTAAGTGATTGAGGGATTGAAACTGAGTCATATAAAGCAAACCTGGACAAAATAGTATAATTAGAACGCGAGATATAGATTTTAATCCAAATTAATTTTTTTCCAATTTCGACCGAAATTGACGAAAAGTGAAATTTCAAGATATAATCAAGAATTATTATTAAATAATTAATTTTATATGATGAATTAAAATATTATTTTCTTTATATTTTAATCCTGGCGGCTCGTCCACTGAACCTTTGAGACTGCAGAACTTCAGCCTCCTATGCAATTGTTTCAAAAATGTACGTTTATTCTTTTCCGTAACATTTGGCGATATTGCTTTACCGATATTTCGACGATAATATGCAATTACAGATAAAATGTGATTTGTTAATCACATCCTATTCGATTTGGATGTGAAAACTATACACAGCATTTATTACATGCATTATAAATCAGTATTTATATTTTCACCGATTCAACTTGCAAGTTACAGCGCTGTATAAAATGCTTTTGATTCAACAATAGTTTCAAAACTTTTATAAAGATTAAAAACAAAAAGTGAATTCTCAAAACGTGGGACCTACTGGAAATAGAAAAAAAAAACCCTGAAAATAAAAAACATTCCTTAAAACATTGTTGTAATTAAACACGTGCTTGTAATTAAAGACTTGTTTTTAGAAAGAAGCATAATAAATCAATGTGTTTCCACTATTAACAGTTAACAATCATATCAGAGTTTTTTCAGATTAATTTCTTTTAACAAGTTATTAGTCAAAAAAGTACTTGGTTCTGTAATTTTACGTATCAGTTTTGCATGTAATAAATGATCTGCGCACCTACGTCGGAAATGGCCATGAGCATAAGTATTAGTATTTGAATAAAGCTACATTAAAGACGAGGAATACCATTTAGAAATATGTATAAAAAATATACAAAAGTGGGGAAAGTTTTTAAAAACAGAGATTCAGAACAATAACTGTGAAGTCCTCTACATTTAAGTATTGGTTACGACTGAATGTAACAAGGAAAATATTTTATATCGTATGACGCGATGAATACAAATAATATAGAATTCACAATGGTAATAAAAAAAGTAACTAATTTCTTCCTCAAATCTCACAATGCAGAAGGCTGTCTGCACGAGACATGTCGAAACTGATGACTCAAGTTTTTTCTTGACCGCCTGAATAAATAAACTATTTTTAACGCTCATATAGTAAAGCTCATCGAACTCTTGGGCGAAGACTTTATGCTTGTCAGGAGTGAATTAACATATTTTCAAACAATGGCGGGGCATTGGGTTTCATGTGTGCGACGTTGCTGAATGGATATTGAATTCATATTTGTTCTTACTTTAAGGGAATGGTGGACTTTGAAATTAGCAAAAAATGTTCAAAATATGGAATTTCCGTTTTAACATTTCATCTCCAAAATATGTATTTATATGGCAATAAAATAGCATTAAAGTATATATTGTTAAAAAAAAGAATAATTAATGGGTTTAGAGGAGTAAGTTTATATTTATTGACTTTTTCTCATACTGATGGTTTTTTTCAGATTTAAATGTCTTTAAAACACTTCATGCGGCTTAATTCTTGAGGAAATTTATAAAATTTAAGGTAAAGATTTCTCTTATACAAATAAATAAATCTGCTTTTGCATTTCACGTGTCGATTTATTTTATATGGTTAACAATTTAGTTAAAAAACAAAACACAAAATTATAATGAAAATTCAGTACGTATGCATGAAAATATTTCCTGAATTTTTTAAAATGAAATTAACCAAATAGTACACAATTTGATTCTAAATGTATTTTTAATTGAAAAAATTTAAAGCACATGGATAGCATTTTAATTTGTTCAAGTTTTTAAAATAATATACTTTGTCCAAAAGAGTTTTCTAAAGATATTTGATTTAGTTATATTCTAATGTGTATGCATACAATATTTATAACTCTAAGTCAATAATTTGCAAAAAAGGTTAATAGTCCCCTTAAAATTATTGCAATAAAATTGAATTTTCTCCGAAGTTGTAATTGTATTTTCAGAATAAATATTTCAGTATGCGAAAGATTGCTTACAGTTATTTGATATATGTTTGAAGTTTAATTAATTCAAAGAGAAGCTTAAGAGAGCACTTTCGATTAAACCGAAATATTTTTTGTTTTAATATACCTTTCAAAATCCCTGTTATCTTTTCTTGCGTAGACATTATGATTTATATAAAAGTTTCATTAATTTGACAAAAAAGTATAATAAGTGTTTACATTTAATTTAAATCACGGAACCAAAAGAAAATGTTCATGAAAATAAATCCTGTAAAAAATATCATACCAAACTTTTAAAAAAGAAAACTTAAACATTAAAGCTATTCGGCTTACATTTTGTAGAAATTAATGATCAATTCTGGAGCATTTTTATTAATGTAATGGAAAATAAAATGTTTGATCTCGTTGATTTAAAAATATGGTTTTCTGCGCGTTTCATGAAGCAGAATTGTTCGCTACTTTTTCACAGAGGTGAAAATACCGATGAAAGATAATTTCAATGTTTACCTTTATTCCATAAAATAAAACCCATGATATATATGTATTTTTAGATCAAAATTCTAAGATAAAAATGTACTAACATCACAATTTTCGTTTAAAAAATGTTTTATCCATTCCGAGCATTTTCATGATTTTAGAGCAAGCAGTCTTTTATGTAGGCTATCAAGAGTAAATACTTTTTAGAATCTTTAAACATGGAATGAGCTTGAGCTCATAATTACATATCGTCAATGCCAAATGCTTATCTGTCCTACATTTTACTCAACATGTTGACCATGAATGATGGCTGAAAAAATTATTGAATGACGGCAAGGCTATCGCAAGCAATGAAGCCTGATAATTCATATCCTGATAAAATTTTGTTTATATTGTCGTTTTGCTTTTTATATTTTGAGTTTTTGCTTGAAATCTTGACCATCTTTACTATAAAAGTCTGATTTGTAAAATGGAAATTTTCGAAGCAGTTATGAAATATAATCAGTAATTATATGCGAACAAGATAATTCACAAAAGAGTAACGAGAAACATGATGTATAAAATTTGTCATTTGGTCCTTACACCAAAATTGTTTATATGTATTAAATTTC
>BGPR01009753.1:3034-55936 GCA_013235015.1 Araneus ventricosus
TGCATTGCTTGCACCGCTACCACTAATTTAGTAACCCAACTTATGTGTGAAAAGCGTGATAAAATATTTATAAACATGAGCGCATAAAGTAAATGCAAATGCGCTCATGTTTGTTCATCTTTCTCTTGCAGCGTGACCTGCGAAAGATGTTTTAGAAATAGCAACAGAACAGAGGCGTAAAATGTTTCGTGTCTCATTTCTGTACATTATCTAACGGATAACGTTTTAAAGAAATCGCGATACTTCTTACAAGCTTTTTGGATATCCAATAAAAAATATGATCACCAAAGTAAGGATTTGTGCTTTTTTGGACTAGTAGTCTTACTAGTGTAGTCTTTGCAATAATGGAATTCGGAACCAACTGGATAATACATACAGAGGAATTTGTCTAATTCGAATTCGTGAGTACCAAATTTTATGCTGATTCCTTGAATTTCCTATTAACATAATGGTTAAATATCGTCTGTAATTAGAATTTATTTTGTTACTTCGTAGATCTTTAATTCATACGAATACTTTATTGCTGTACAAAGTATTTGATAAAAAGTTTAAAAAAATATTTTTTAGATGTTGATTATAATGATGTTTATTTTGTTGTTGCTGTTGATTGTTGTTTATTATGTTTTAATGAGCAACTTTTGTATTCACTGTGTACTGTTTGTTTTATAAAACTCATTATTTATTGAAATTATTAAAATCTTATAGCTGTAATTGCTAGTACATCATTTATTAGAATGACTTACTGTTTATTTATTAATTATATATTATTAACCTGAATATTAGAAAATAAATCTTTACTATCATTTTTAGTTCAATAACTGTCCGATTTCTTGCTCATTATAGATTTATTTATTAAAATTAGTTTTTTATTTATTAATTAATTGTGTATTATTTACTAATGCTGTTAAATATTAAAAATTAATTTTTACTGCCATTTTTAGTTTAGAAATTGTCGTTCCCTCTTATTGTTCTCATTTGCAGGTCGAGTTTCTTTTTCATTCGAATTTTTGGATAAATCGAATTTTATTGCGGTTGCTTCAGCTCATAATAAACGAAGTTCCACTGCATTTTAAAATAAATTCGCTTCTAAATACACTTCAGAAAAAAATTATAATGCTGCATTTTTTTTCAAAAATAAGTTATTACATTTTACGTATTCTGTGCATAAACGGATGTTTTGTTTCAATTTTGCATAGCAAATTACACACGTTTTATGTAAACGTTTAGAATACACAATCCGGAATTCTTTACATGGTGGTTGGTTATCGATTGCATAACGCAATAAAGCATATTTCCATCACATACATTTTTATCTTTTTAAAATTAACTTGTGTAGTTATTGAATAACTAATTAGATAAACAATTTTATTATTACATAAAGTACTTGAAGTTAAAAAATTTCTAATAAGGAAATTTAATTAAAATTAATTTTATACTAATTTTAATTTAATATGTAATCTTTTTTGCATTTCTTACGTATACATGTACCGAATTACATGAATCTTACTAATAAACCTTGTAAAGTGAAGACTTACAATTTTATATAAATATTTTAGAGCAAAATTATTTTTATTTTCAGTTCATATCATGTTGCTGTTTATACGAATTCAAAAAGGTGATCGCAGTATAATTTAAATCAAAATACATATAGTTTGCAATCATCGTATCGATTTATCAATGTAATTAAAGAAGTTAAATTTGTATTCCATTTTAGCTCCTTAAAACTAGAAATTATAAAAGAACAATTGGCTCCGGGAAAGCTAGCTAATTTTGTATCTTAATTTTTAATTTTTTTTTTGTTTACGGATACTTTTAGGTGTCCATAATTGTTTTTGCCCCCCCTCTTTTGTTACCCAATCGCCGCAACTGGTTTGCGCCAAACGTATGGAATAAAAATTTAATCAAAATTAATTTAGTAATAGACAATTAAATTCTGAAAATATTAAAATATTGTATTGCAATCGAGAGCACCCAACTGCACAAAGTCGGAATTGTGGCACATCTAGAAGTGCTTAAAATATCGATGCCGTAATTCTATCTTTACAAACATGAAATAACAGTTAACTGAAAGTGCATAATACCTATAATTTTCAATACATTTTATTATGATTAACATGTGCTTCTGTTTTCATGATGAATGTTAAATTTCAACTACTGAGAAGTCGATTCAAGAGTTCAGAAGTAATTTTAATAAATTTTTTTCAGAAATCACATCCTATTCACTCATTCCAAACATGCCAGTGATTATCTCAGAGAAATCTTTTAAATTTTGACTCTGGATACAAACTTTTCTTCTATCCTTTTCCATTCAAGCGAACCACACAGAATAACATGGAGGACGGCAAGGAATACACAGATATCATCGGAGGCCACGGTCGGTTTCAAATTGCTGTCCTGGTGTTCTGCTTCTTTGGTGCTGTTGCACACTGTGTGCAGGATTTCACCATTATATTCTTCGCTCCCAATGTCGACCACTGGTGTGCCAGACCGAAAGAGGTAAGTAGGCAGTCTGTCCAAAATAGAACAATATTGATAATACTGCATTTTATTGAAACATGTATCCTTCAGAATGCACTCTTCCTCCGTTTATAATCGGATCCCAACGTGTCTCCCACTTTTGACCCTGGGCATTCTTTTCTTGGGATCGCATGCAAGTCTCGAGAATTCTGTTATTTCAAGTCGACGACTTTTAAAGGTGGATGTCGATTTTGGGAACAAAAGAATGTCTACAGGGTCAAATCTAGAGAATTACGACCTATCACAAAATATTTTAGGAAGTTGTGATCCGTATTGGAACGATCCAGTAACTTCTGACTAGCTGTGACAAGTTTTGTTCATCAGTCAAGCGACGAGGCACACATTTTGCTGCAATGCGATCCGTTTTCAGTCGATATTATTCAGGGTCTCCACACTTATCGTGGTCCGAAATCTAATTTCTAAACCGTTAGAGATAGACATATAGTTCCAATTTGAAAAATGCTCTAAATGAAGGGGAAAATTATAATATATGTTTTTTGAGTGAATAAATATATTCTTGAAAAAATTACGAAATCTAACTTTTAATACACTCCCCCGGTCCTATCAATTATATTTAGTCAAATATTTTTGTCACTCTAATATTTTAGACAGAAAAAGTCCCACTCTTCAGCGACTAAAACTGACCGAGTTACGGAGCTTTGAATATCGCTGACTTAGACCACTTTACACCATTTCAATAGCCGTCTTGAAGACGATCCACCAATCAATGCGCAGCACTTGCTCGACGAGGCTGCTGATTGGTTAAAAATCATGAAATTCAAAGCTCCATAACTCGCTCAGTTTTTGTCGCATAAGAGTGGGACGTTTTTGTTTAAAATGTTAGAGTGTCATAAATATTTTACTAAATATGACTGATAGGACCGGGGGACCGTATAGAAAGTTAGAATTCGTAACTATTTCAGAAATATATTTATAGACACAGAAAACATAAAATATAATTCTTCCCTTTATTTAAAGCATTTTTTCAATTGGAAGTATAAGTCTATCTCTAACGGTTTAGAAATTAGCTATTGGATCAAGATAAGTGTGGACACCATGTATAAGATGAGCTCCTGTTGGTGCCTAGATCTTCAGCTATCTCATGGACACTAAAACGACGAATTGCACGTATCAAAGTATCCACTTCCTCGATGCGAATACCCCGTTTACGTGAAAATGAGCCCAGTTTTCGGATTGTCTTTGTTCGATATTCTCCTAGATATGAAACGTCTGTACCATTTTCCCAGCGTTGGAGCCAACTAAAACAGTCCGCACTACAAGCTTCTTGCGACATATAAACTGTAGAAAAGCTTTTTGCCAAATTCAAGCAAAATTTCACATAAACTCATGACTCTTCTATTTTCGAAATATAAATAATGGTCAAAAACTAAAAATATTAGTTCACTCTAGCCCCCATTAAACATTGAAAAGATGGCGCAGCGATCTCGAAAAAGGTGCAGGAGCGAGCTCAAGGTTAGCACCACATAACGTCATTACAACAGGGTTGACACGTTAACGCTTTAATTTAAATGCTCAGTTTCTTTTTGAACAGACTTCGCAGATAAAATTATACAAATATGAAAAATAAGGTAATAAATGTAAAAAAATCTTATGTCCTTAAAAATAAAATAACGAAGTTTTAATAAATGCTTATTTAATATTATCTATGCCTTTTTATGAACTTTTTTATTGTGTGCTCATTTTAAACGTGGGCCAAGACCAAATTTCAAAACCATCAGAGATAGGCATATACTTCCAATTAGAAAAATGCTTTGAATGATGTAAAAAATTATATTTTATGCTTTTTGAGTACATGAATGTATTACTAAAAAATCTAAATTTTTATACATTCCCCGCCCAGTCCGAATCATATTTAGTAAAATATTCATGACAGGCTTACATTTTACAAATAAAAAGTTCCACTCTTCTGCGACTAAAACTGACCGAGTTATGAAGCTTTGGATATTGCAGTTTTAAAGGATTTTAGATCACTTCAGTGGCTGTCCTGAGGAAGATCCTCCAATCAATACGCAGCTCGACGAGGTCGCTGATTGATTTAAAATTATGAATTTCAAAGCTCCGTAACTCGGTCAGTTTTAGGAGCGAAAGAGTGGAAGTTTCTTTGTTTAAAATGTTAGTGTGTCAAGAATATTTTACTAAATATGACCAATAATACTAAGGAATCGCATAAAATTTTTTAACTTCGTAATTTTTTCAGCAGTGCATCTATGAAATCAAAAAGCATAAAATATCATTCTTTATGTCAATTAAAGCCTATTCCAATTTCAAGTAGATGCCTATCTCTAACGTTTCAGAAATTAACTATTGGGACATTCTGTATACTCATACATGCCTTTTTCATGCAGTATGGAAGAAAAAAATGTAGAGCATGCAGCTAGGAAAACTCACTCAAAAATTATGAAAACCATTTAATATTATTAAGAATGCTTTCCTAAGATTATTCGAAATAGAATACGAATTCCAACCACATCAATTAATTGAATGGAGAACGACAGGTTGAAATTTGAAAACTTATACCATTTTCTTCTGAAACATAGTAAAATTCAAGAAAATATTAACAGATTTGCCTTGTTAGACAATTTCATAGTAACAAAATTACATGAGGACTATTTTGAGAAGTAACTTGTAATATTAAGTCATGGTCAGATGGAGACGACATTTGAGCGGGCATCCCATTTTCCAACCTTTCGCCGCACACCAACTGTCCGCTTCAGAAAGCCGCACCTATCACTTTTAACCCTTTGCGGCGCAAGGCATTAAATTTTTTGAAATATGATGAAAAACATCATGAATGGGTTTAGCTTATTGTCTAGACATAGAATCTACAATTTTTTTTTTTTAAAGATTTACTTCCTTCCGAGGGGGGGGGGGCGTCCCCCTTTGGGGTCACCCTCTTAGATGCAGCCACCTTGATACACTGAAAAATATTGTTGAATTTTACAGAAAATCATAAATTAAAACTTCAAGAATATTGGAGGGAAAATTTTGGAGTTAATTTGCTAAAATTGTGAACGTCCACAGCTGAAAAAAATTCTTATCTCTGAGTTAAGGAATTTTCCCAAACTTGATCTCTAATAATTCCTATCCCGGAACGAAATTTCACAAGGCTGCTATATACATTCTAAAAGGAGTACTATTAGCCCTATCCCAAACCTATTATTTTCCATTTATAGTTGAATTCAACGGTTGAGGAGCGAGCGAAATTAGGTGTGCCATCAGCTAGCATACTGCGCCGCAAAATTAAAGATACTCAGACAGTACGAGTTTTGCTCTTACAATTGAAAGTACTGATTAATGGTCTTTGAATATTGGCGGTGGAAAACTGGTTTCTGAGAGGAACTGTCCACGGCAAACGGAGGGAAAAGGTCTAGTGTGCTACAACTGGCTTTAGACGATTTTACTCAGCAGAGATTATCTCAGTGAATAAGAAGATAACTTTTCCGGATTTCTTATGTGGGTTTATTTTCTTTATCTCATCCCTATTTTGGCGAAATCAGAGCCGTCTGACGCATGCGCAGAAGAACGGAGTGTTTCCGTATCTGAAAACACGGCTAGATTTCCCATAGGGCCAACTTAGGCTACGGGATAGGGCGCGCATAACAGAAGAAATAACACCCAAATATTTACAAATTTTCAGTGTTATTTTCAGAAGGCCATATAAAATGATGTTTTTAAAATTTACATTCGTTGCATTAAATGCATTGAATGATACATTCATTCTCTTCTGGGGATCTCATCGTTTCTTGCCTTCGAACTCATTTGAGCTGAAAGCAATTTAAAAATCTGTCCACTTCAATTACCCTTCGAACCAATTCATGGATAAAAGAGAGAACGGTGAGGTTCTAGTAGGTATTTCAGATCATTTCAAGAAATTCGATGTAAAGTGTTTTTGCAGGTGTTAATGTTGCGTTATTTCAAAAGTAGTGTAATTTTGAATTAAAAATTTAATGTGGTTCAACGATTATAAAGATTGCATTAAGTGATTATATGTTTCAAAGATAATTACTATGTTAAATTGAAAATTATATATGAAATTTATTGAGAGGGGACGCAGAATATGCTTTGGCTTAGGGCGCAGAAATTCATAAATCCGGCCCTGTCTGAAAGTGCACAGTATGTTAGGACACTTTTCCCCCCGCTAGCGACCACCAGGCACGTGCTGTCCTACCGCCAGGAGAAAACTCCTGGACAGGTTTGCCGCAAGTAGACGAGTCGAAGAAAGGAGGTAAACGGGTATAAAATCAACCGTAACATTTGGCGAGCAAAGCACACTTCGTTAGGCGACGAATTCGTTTTCGACCGTAGTTCAAAGCGAAACGAGACTTCCGTCGTTTCTATCTGCGCCAAATGAAATATAGCCCTTTCCTACACCCCCAAAATGCAGTAGAATATCCCGTTTCCATGACGCCCGCCACAGGCATGTCTGGTGTCTAGGGTTTTTCTCGTGGCGGTAATACAGTATCATCGGGGTAGCTAGAACAAGATTTCGAGTCATGATCCTCCAATCACGAATCGGAGACTCTGCCGCCATGCCATTGTATCGCTCAAATAGTAATCGGAAGTGATGATTGCTAACGATAAAGACGTTTTGAAATAAAAAAAAAGAAAGAAAGATAAAGAAAAAGTTTTGTTGCAAAATTTAAGTACAGACAGTGTTCGCACATTTTTTTGGATGATTTTAGTGCATCATGAAAGCACAGCTATTTGTTCTAAAACAGTTTTTTTTCAGTAATTATTTGCACCGCCTTTACAACTTACTATAACAACAAAATGGCGTTTGTAAATAAACAACGGATAGAAAGTCATACTTTTCTTTTTTTTTCCGAACCGAAATATTCAAATTCTGTAACTCAAGAACTCTATAAAAGTCAAGATATCAGTATATCTAAAGTTAGAATAAATAGGATTGTTAATAATAACGGAAAAACATGCAACAGATTCTAATGGATTGAAAGAGGAATTCGAAAATATTAGTTTAAAAAAGTAGCTATCTTCCGAGAATATTTCTAAGATTTAATTTTAAATCATGGAAATTAAGATGTGGAACGATAACTAAGAACAAGCGCATCAAACAGAACCTTTAAAGTGCGAGAATTTTTTTCTTCTATTATGTCAAAATCGTTAAAAAAAATGCATGAACAATCGCTGTAATAAATTAAAAACGCTGAGTATATCACATGTCTAGCATGCATGTAAGCGGACTCTGCCTTAACCGAAACTATGCGAATGACAATTGAAGCCGATGCGAAGCAACCCACCCAATAAAATAACACCCAAGGGTGCCACACATTACTTAAAGGACAGACGGTCCATGGCACATCAAGTATAATAATAAAGTGTCAAACGTCAATTAAACAGCGAGGTTAACAGTAATTTAAATTAAAATTGTCCCACAGTAACCTAAAAATTCAACATAATGACTAACATAAGAGAAATCTTTATACAGAGTTCCCACTTGTATCCGTTACATCTTCCTTAACTTCTAAATGGTGACAGCTTAGGCCATAAAGTTGGTGTCTGGGTATACTAAAAAGGCTATGCGCTACTCGATGAGACAACTTACAACGCCATCTATCAGCAAATTTTGGAATTAGCGGTCCTATCTCGAAAACGGTACACGACGCGGGGAAGAAGTCAATTACAAAATTGTAGAGCGTCTTCGATTTTGTACGAAAGACACTTTGAGTGCAATAATGCTAAGAACAAAACGTGTAAAATGCGCGTTTGCTTGCTCGCATTTTCGGAAATTTTGACGTCCATATGACGCGAATAAAAGGAAAAAAAATGTTATTTTTCGGGAAAAAAATGACAACATTAACCTTTTTCTTGTGGGAATAACTCAAACAGCAGGTGTATGGACCTTTCCGCCAACATTGCAGGACGTATTACTGTTGCTTGTGTTTGCGCACCAACTATATGCTAAAACGTGTGCAAAGTGAAATTTAAACAAGGAATCAAATCTGCATTGAAGATGGCGGAGAGCACTTTAAACACTGAAAATAAAGGTCTCTTGTGATAACTAATTGTTTTTTCTCGTTTTAACTCGTTTAGAGAAGTCACAGTTTCGGAAATCGAGAACAAACAAATGTGCACTTAAAACGTTCATTTATTCGTATAAATGTGTACAAGGTATCTTTTTGTGCTAAATCGAAGACGCTCTACAATTTTGTTATTGACCTTTCTCCCGTATCTGTTTTCGAGATAGGATCGCTAATTCCAAAATTTGCAGATAGATGGCGTTGTTAGTTGTCTCATCGAGTAGAACATAGCCTTTTTACTATACCTAGACACCAACTTCATGGCCTTAGCTGTCACCGTTTAGAAGTTAAGGGGGTGTGTAACGGATATAAGTGGGAACCCTGTCATAAAAGGCAAATACCATGACTCACTTACTCTTCACGAAATCTCCCAAATCACTTGGACTAGAAACTTCTTGGGAAGTAGGTGCTCACTAAGAAATGACTTTTCGAAATTTTAAGAATTTAAATTATTTAAAAATTACCTTAAATTTTAACGTTTTTCCGGAATAACTTCGAATCCTATTATCGCAAAAAAAAAAAAAAATCATTTTTACATCATCTTAAAGATAAAATTTAAATTAATAAAAGATAAAATTAAAATGTAAATTCAAAATGTTTTAAAGCATGAATTGTAACAATATTTCTATTGTTGCAAATAAAATTCAAACCAACTCATTATATCAGCAAATCTTTTATTCACGCGCTTTTGCAATTGTTACGGTCGTGATAATGTAAATTGTTTTCTTGGGAAATTAACTCCAAAGCAGAATTTTCACTTTAGTATTCATTGCATTTCTGAAATATTTTATCGCACCTGGTTCAAAGTAATATTTTTATAAAGCGTGGCAAGAGATTTTTGATTTCAGGTTTGTTTGTTTTTATTGTGTTTGAGGTAGACTGAAATGATTTCCGTCTTTTCTTCAAGCATTTAATCTCATGCTTTCCTGCCATTTAAAAATTATGAGGCATGAAAACTCTTTCAAATTTTTGTATATTGCATTATAAGTAATTTTTATTAAAATTTTGGTTAGGCTTAAGAGTACAGTACTGCCGCCAAACGTGAATTTCCTTAAGCAATAACTCATCAGATTTGATATTAGAAACTAGAAATTACAGCCTGAAACTAGGAATTACAAAAACCAATAGTGTTCGGGAAAACTAACTAATTTTTAAATGTTATTGTCTACCTCCTATACTCCCGGGCCTTTTAGATGTCTATGAATTTTTCGCCGCCTCAGTTTTCGTACCCACTGGTTCATACGGGCGTGCAATATGTTCGACTTTCACGACCCTATTCAGCGTTAATCATTCTACCGATGAGTGATAGATGAATTGAGTGAAAGTTATTTGAAACTCAGTTTGTAAGTTTCGTTAGCTGCGATGCATCATACAGAATTGTATCGCTCGCATATTAAAATTTACGTCTTTAAATATTTTACTGTCTATCAAATACAATAAAATATTCAGTGTTTTGTTCATTTTTCCTGCTTTATCGCGGCTGAAACTGCGACGGGTAATCCTATAATTAATATAAAATACAAAAATAAAAAGTAATTTAAACGGGCGAACCAGCTGGTCGCCGAAGGCTGCTCGTTAATAAATAAAGTAAAAAAAATACAAACTGCATTTATCTTATTAACAACTAATTTTTAAAAAAATGCTGAGTATACACAAAACTTTATTTAACCCGCCCTGCCTAAACATTCGGGAATAAGTGAGTATGAAAATATTGAGAGTGACTTACATCACAGTTGTACAAAATGATATGAATATTTAAAAAAATAATTTAAATGTGATGTTTGTTTTAATTCTTTGTAGGTTCTGCAATCAAATATATCAGTCGAGGAATGGAAAAACTTCAGTTTACCCGTTGTAAAAAGTCGTAGCGGTGTTGATGAATACAGCCGTTGCGCTGTGTATAATATTTCCATAAAGAACGGCTCTCTGCATCGTCAGGATAATGCCGACATCATTCAATGCACATCTTGGGAATATGACCTTTCTTTTTACAAAAACACCATTGTCAATGAGGTAATAAATTATCGCTTCCTTTTATTCTTGTCTAAACTATAAGCAGTAGCGTAGGAAGAATGATGACTTCTTTTAACAAACTTTCCTCCTAAGAAATACATTTTATTTTATTCTTTATTTATTTTTGCGTAAGTGTACAGCATTCACGCGCGTGAAAAATCTGAATACAAGAAGAAGGCAATATGACGAGAAATATAGCAATTATCTTTAGTGCTTTGTTTCAGCTGAAATAAGGGAATTTCCGAGACATGTACAGTAGACACCCAACTATCCGGCCTAATATGGAGGAAGGGCAGGGTGAAGAAGGGACACTTCCATAGACGTAATGTTAACCAACGACTGCAGCGCTACCTGGTGCCTGGCGAGGAATATGCTCGGCAGGAAAAGCAACTTCCAGATGTCGCGCTCATGGCCATTCCATTCAGGCTTCTAGATTGTTTACCTAGCGCTTTTTACGTTCATAGAACACATTTAGTAAACTTTTTAACGATTTATAAAAATATAGATAAGTTCTTTGGGCAAGCCACAGTGCTCAATACATTCGCAGTGCACACCATTAATCCTTCAGCACACTCACGGGGTCTTTTTAACCCCACCCTTTTTCTTTTGTTAAAAAATTCTAGGAATTTCTAAAAACTTGCCCCTGTTACTTCACGTTCCTTCATGGGGAAGCTGTAGAAGATAATAGCAGTAGAAATCGGTGAAAAGGGATTTCTCACTTTTTACTGGGGAGTTGGGGTCAAATTGACCCGTGCGTGTGCTAGAGCTTCGGATTAATATAACGTTAGGGCTAAGGCAGCTTGCGAACGTGCTCAGCAGAGAAGAAAAGAATACAGAAAAGGTATGGAAAAAAGGAGAAAAGTTCAACTTTGCTTTTTCTTATTAAAAATCGCATTTGTGTCTTAAATACAAGTTATTTACAAGAAAAAATATTCTTATACTTTGACCATATTTTATTTTTGTACAAATAGCCAATAAACTAAGGAGTAATTGGGTAAAGTAATTGGGGTCAAAATGACCCCGCGCGTGTGCTAATGTTCCATATATGGGTGCGTGTGATGAAGGGTTAAAACACCCTTCTTATACTAAAACCTTCTCTAACTCATATTTTCTGACCTCTTAGTACATGCTTGTACTTATTAATGCTTGTAATGTAATGCACGGTTTAAAAATTTACTAGCCACCTGCGGCCACCAACTGTTCGCCTGTAATATTCATAGCCAACTTGGCGAAAAAAATTGGCGAATTGGTGGTTGTAGAGACTGAGGGACTCTGCCAAAATTTCGTTTTGTGATATATCTCGAAAATGGAGAATGGTGGTGGTAAGCTATCATTGATAACATATCGGAAAAAAAAATTTTAAATATCATTAGAAAATCCACAAAAGAGACATATCTTTTGATGCTCTTTTGTGGGTTTTTAATACTTTACATAATTTTTTATTGCCTCCTTCTTTTTACTGGTGTCTTGTACTGAGCTTGTGCTTTTGTTTCGTTCATTTGGATGCATATTGGGGGCTTCTCTTTTTGAGTGTTTTGAATATTTTTAATTTCGCTTCCAGATCTGGTGATAAAAATCAAACAGAATTCAATTAATTTATGGTTCTTTCCAAGTGTAATATCGATTCAGTGGCGTACTTTTAATTTCTTTTTTTCTCTTATAAGTATGTTTTAGGTTACTTTATTTATTTTGTTGTTGTCTCTTTTCTGCAATGTTTGTAACGTTCTGTGCTGTGTTTGTGATGATTTTTCGTGTCATGTCATATTGATATTTTTGTATTGCTTTTATATTTCCCCACCGGTCTGCTAACGGCCTTACACCCTTTCGGGTAGGCCGGACCGGTGTGGGTCTTAAATAAAAAAAATTGATGACATATCTAAACGTCATAAACTTTCATTGTGAAATTAAAATTTGTCGGAATCGGTCCAGTGCTTGGGGCCGAGGGGCCGGTCCTCTGATTTAGCCAATTATTTTAAATATATGGATTTCAGAGAAAGGAAGTGTAAGAATAAAACTATTGTAAACATTTTAATATAATTATTATTATGTTTAACTTTATTGCAGGAAACACAAAATCATGTACACTTTACAGGTGAATACACGCATTTCCAAAATAAACAAAACGTTAACGAAAGAGTTTGACTTAATTCTTACAAAAATCAATTAAACTTATTTTACTGTTCATAGATAAACGTGAAAAAGTGTGCCAATGATTAAAGAATCAAAACTGACAGTTTTCAGATTGTGGAAAAATTCTTGCGCTTATCAAAGTAAATTATTCCTCATTTTATTAGGAAGAATTATTTTTCAACCAGGCCAGATAGACGCGAGCCAGAATTTACCTCTCTTTTGATAACTTAACTAGGCCGCATAGACACAAGTCGAAGTTTACCGCATTTCTGATAACTTAACTAGGCCGGATATAGTCAAGCCGAAGTTTATCGCACTTTTGATAACTTAACTAGGCCGGATAGACACAAGCCGGAGTCTACCGCACTTCTGATAACTTAACTAGGCCGGATAGACGCAAGCCAAAGTCTACCGCTTTTCTGATAACTTCTAGCGCCATACCAGCTACGATTTCGTTATTTTAACGTCAGTCTTACTTAGCTATTCCGGTGGAACAAATGCAATTGTTTCAGTTAGACTTCGAAAAGTTGACTGCCAACAGGTAGGTCGTAACCGTGTTAAATCCTATGCCGAATTTAGCGAGTTATCACTTGAAAAATTCAAATTTTGAGGCCTTACCGTGTTTTTGGTCTAACCTCTGATTGTATCAGAAGGTGCACCCGGCTTTGGCCTTATACTAAACTAAATACTAAATAAATATTTCATACTAAATAAATATTTAATCGTCATCAGATAGATGTATGCCAGGATGCAACTGATCTACGAAATAATGACCTGTGATCACTGAAATATATTCCATAGATTTATCAGCCCGGAATACCTCATTCAAATTTATTCACCTGCTTGCAGTCGTTCTTCCTCGGTTATGTAAACTGTAGTTGTAGTGTAATTATTTATTATATTTTATATGTGCTCCGTCTTGGAGCATTAAATCATTCAAACATAAGCGTTTAACCAAAATGTCTTTTATTATGAGGATGAACGTGTTACATCAATTACTAGCATAAACGGGATTATTCCGATTTTAATGCTTTTCCAGCGCTTGGACAATTTCATTCTTGCCTGAAAGAAATGCAGTTAAATTTTCATAAAAAATTAAAATTTTAAACGCATAAGAGGTGATCCCTTAATTTTTTTTCATCCTGTAGCCTGCTGCAGAATCAAAATATTTGACAGTAGCCGCCTTCAGCGACCAGCCAGTTCGCCGGGAATTCTCTAATTTCAATTGAATTTGGTTTAATTTAAAATGCATGATATTTTGAAGTCCAGCAACAGGTTAGCTAATTAAAACATGGCAATAAAATAATTAAAAATTAGCAACCATAATCTATGAGCATATTGGATATATTTCCTAATATGCTTACTATATTAGAGATCTTTTTTTTACATATTCCACAGAAAAATGGATAAAATGAAGTAAAATCCATTAGGAGCTAACCTAAGCTTTAAACAATTGAAGATAAACAAGCAATTAAATATTTGTTCAAACAATAAAAACGGTTTGAATTTCATAGCAAAGAAGAAAAATACTGATGTAAATTATGCATAAAAATATTTTTGAATATTTATTAAAATTAGGGAAAAAGCTGAACGACTGTTAAATTGATATCATTAAAAAGATAAGATAATATTTTGAATTTTTAGACAGTATAAAATTCATTTTTGTGTGTTAATATTTCTGGTAATTAAACGCAGAAATTTTGCTTAATTTTTAATCAATTAAATTTCTAATAAAAATTCATAAAAAAATCGTTCTGATGTGCATATTCCTACCTTCCAAAGAATATTTGTGCCAAATGTGGTAGCTCAAGCTCTAACGGTCTCTCCTGCAGAACACCAACAAACATACATTCGCGTTTTACTTTCTCGTAAACGACGTATACAAAGAGAAAGTATTGTAATCGTCAAAAAATTCGAACTCGAGATTTTGATGAATCTCCATTTTTTAGAACTCCATGTTTTTAACACTATATTTTTTTTAAAAAAAATTTCGTATGTCTGTCTGTCTGTGAACACAATAACTCAAAAAATGCACTGAACCAGATAGATGAAATCCAGTATGTGATTTTCGTAGCAAAATTACGTCGAATTACGCATCAAATTACCTATAAAATTCTGGACGAAATCCGTCCCCGGGAAGTCTGTCTGTCTGTGTTCATGTGAACACGATGACTCAAAAACTTTAATAGCTAGATCGAAAAATTTGATGCACAGTTTTATCATCAAAATTGTAGATGTGTATCATATTTTGGACAAAATCCGTCAACGTGTTGATTGTGTGTCGGTCTGTATAAGCCAGAGGTTTCCAACCTTTTTTACCTGACGTACCTCTTGATTATTCTTTTTGTGTTTCCGCTTACCCCCTACTATCAAATTCAATCCCAACCATTTCTTTATACAAAAAAGTTTTTATCAATAATGCAAAGGTTAGCTTAAAAGTCAAATGACTCGAATTAATAACATTTGCAGAACTTAGTTTTGATTTTGCATTTTATTCCATTTTTGCAACAGCATTAGTTCAAAGCCAAAGCAAATGAAACCAGTATTGTAATTATTTCGCATAATAATAAGCATAGCTAAAAATTACACTTCGTAATAATCAAATATTCAAGCTGTATAGTCATTAAATAGCAAGTATTCACTTGCAGAAGCAAAATTCTCTCTCTTTAAATTCCTTATATTTTCTTCTTTCCGCCATTTAGAAATTTGATTCCTCGCACCCCCAGGGGTACGCGTACCACAGGTTGGGAAGCTCTGGTATAATCTCATGCATGTGAATACGATAACTCCTAATAGCAATGACTTAGATAAATGAAATTTGGTATGTGGTCTTCTAACATGATTGCAAATCTGTGTCCAATTTTGGCTGCAATCGGTTGAAAAAAGAGGCGCTCAAATCACATATTCAATTTCCTCCATCATACTATGACGAAAACAAACGTGCCATTGTATTGGTGCCCGTTTGGCGCATTTTACTGACGCTTGGCGTATTTTACTCCCGCTTGTAATGTTGCCCTTTTCCTGTTACCGCGGACAAGATAAATAATCTGAGTACTCGTGGCGCTTCGGAAGTTCCCGAAAGCCAGCAGTTTTTATGTGGGGGGGTCGTCAGGGATGACACCTCTGTTAGGGAGTATACGAGCAAGTCTAGGGGGAGATCACTCCCCCTGGTTTAGTAAAGAATATTATCATCGTCTTTTTTTGTGAAAGATCATAACTCGATAAAAGCAGAACATTTAGTTCGTCAACTTCACAGGGTTGACTTAAAATGTTTCATAGTTGACATTGTTTAGTATGATAGTTTCTCTTCCCCGATGTAGTTAAGTGCGTGAGACGAACAGTTATTTTTAATAAATATTTTAATACACAATCATAAATGAGAAGAATCATAAATTTATAAAAACCACATGGAAAGAAATGCACTCATAAAATTTGAATTTTTGTCATCATTATTCAACATTGTAATGAATGGCAGAGTATATGCGTTTGTTTTCACAGTGGGATCTTGTATGTGACAGAGAATGGCTGGTATATGCGTTTGTTTTTACAGTGGGATCTTGTATGTGACAGAGAATGGCTGGTGTCGATGTCCAAAACCGTTTACATGCTGTCTTACTTCTTAAGTTCTCTGATCAACGGCCAGTTATCTGACAGGTATGCAAAGTTTTAGGTCCGATTATTTTTAATTATTAATTGCATGGTCATAGTATGTGGAATATATACATTTTTCAGAGTTAAGACTTCTAAGTAATAGAACATTCATTAACATTTTCAACTGCTTTAACTTTATTACTATGGCGAAAGACAACAAAAGTTGATAATACGTACAAAACTCTGAGTGACCGAATGACATAATATGCGTTCCCTCGCGTTGAAGAGTTATAACAGGAGTTCCAGCAAAATAAACAAGTGTCCTTTTGAATACCTATAACGAATAATATAGATTATTATCGTTTAAAACTAAAGTATGCTGAAATATAAGGTGCACCCAAATGAGATTGGGAATATGATAAACTTCTGCAATAGTTTATTAATTTGAATGCATTTATATACTTTGAAATTGGAATGTAAAACATGTTTGATATGATGAGATTATCTGCCTATATATGTTACAGTCAATGTGATTAATAGATTATTATTAAAAATAACCGCTTAAAGATCCGGTTATTATTAACATGTTCGCTTATCTTATTATGTTATTTGCTTTTATGTTATTTTCTGGGACACCTAAGCTGCTTGAATAGCATTTCGTGTACAAAAATGTACGGCGTACACAAGCAAGTCGAGCGGCATGTGCCGTTTTGTCCATGAAAGTGTTAATAATAACCGATTTATCACATTGTCAGTAACAGAAATACTGTTTACACATAATCACCTTGTGAGTTGAAACAAGTATCCTATATGTCCACAAAACAATGAGTACCGTCAGCGTCAGTCTATGCATGAAAAACCATCCTTCAATTGTTTCTCGTTCACAGCCTTTCTGAAGTTATACGGGGCCTCTATAGCCCCGTGATACCCTATGGTGGTAAGGTGCCGGCTTCGTGGCGGCGAGTTCCAAATTCGAAATCCGATTCCAACGAAGAAGTCTGGTGTATGTTAAATCTTTTGGGGTTTTAAATGCCCTCCTGTTGGTCTGGCGCGAAAGTTTGGAGAGGAGCGTGTCGGCTCAGGTGTCATCCTCGTCGCCTGACCATGGTTCGAAATTACATGGTCTGTCTCAAAATAGCCCTTGAGTTTCTTCTAAACAGAACGTAAATATTATTAAAGTAAACTCGGTGATTATCGACGATTCTGAACCGATCAGCCGTATTGTTTAACCTGTTGTATTGTTGGAAAATTTTAGGTAGATGCTAAGCCCACAATTTTGCTGTGGAATTATTGATGACGATAGAACAGTCCAAATATTAGGTACGGCGAAAAGAATATGATAAAAGCCATTTATTCAAGACGAGCATACTTAAAACAAATTTACATTTATAACACTAAGCAGCAACATTTCAAAAATAACGATTCGTCATTATGATTGATTATTTGAATACAGTCGGTGAATCGATAAGTAGCAGATTACGTCATCAGTTAGACTTACCACTACATGCTAGTAGTATAGAAAGTCCGAAGGTACCTGCTGAAAGTTACTGTTAAAAAGTTACTGTGAAGGTATCTGCAATAACACTAATAAAGAGAGGTATATATATCCTACTAACATTAGTAGATTTACATACCAGCTGCGGTTATCGAATAGACAAAGTCTTACGATTCCGATTAAACAGCTGTGGATTTAGGTTTCAAACGAAGTGATTAATTCAAAAAAATGACGCAGGACAGAAGTGAATAGATTTGTTTACACTTCCACATCTGAGGAAAGAATACGTCGTATTATACAGAGAACTAAGACAGAGAACACGAATTTGGAAATGAAAATAAGTCATTTCAAAACTTAATTGCCGAATTTCCTAACATCCGTCACGAGGAAGTGTATAGTAGCAATTCATTCATCAGTAGGTTTCACCTGGTCGTGGTACGTCAGCAGTCGTCTATATTAAAATCACTGCACCAACGGAATATTGTACTTCGTGACATATGCTCGGTTCTATGCACTTTCATGGGGACTGACTGACAGACAGACAGACAGGGTTGAGAACTGTGCTAGAACAAAAGGCCCCGCTCCGCTGAGTAAATTTGCAAAATGAAAATTGATTGAATTGATTTATTTAGCAAATCAAAATTTGTCTCCGAGTTTTGTCTTCCAGGCCACAATATTACATTTTTTTAAAAAAAATAATTTATTTGAATTTTATTCACATTTTATTACTGTTCTGAAAATTATATTAACTTTACCAATTACCATCGCATTTCAAGAAAAATCATTCTCAAGATTGAAAATTATAAAAAATTATTTGAGATCTAGCATTAATCCAGAACTATTTACCTTCGTAGACATTTTATCAATAAATTCCAAATTAATTTATAAACCAAATTCCAATGATATTATCAACGAATTTGCTATAAAATATGTACTAAATAGAACAAAAATCACATATTATAATTCACATCTCACTATATATCACATATTATAAGCTTATTCTAGTAAGTCGCACAGAAAATTGTATTTATGAAGCAATTATTTTTCTTATTTGATTTTTAAACTGTTTTAGTGTGACTGAAATATTTACTTTATGAAAATAATTTTATCATTTATCATTTTCAAGTATTCCTTTTGTTCTTAGTATACCGCATTATATAACGTAATAAAAAGCAAAATACAATAGATTATTTTAGTATGCGAAAACTTATTTAAAGGCCCTGCAAATGAACTTTGCACTATGTCCCGCTTTTTTTCCGGCCGGCCTTGCGGACAAACATAGCGTTTTTCGGTGTCTCTTCCATTTCGTGTCCACAACACTGTTTAAATAACCGTGAAGGTTATAGCCATTGGGACATGGATGTATGTTCATCATTCCATTACAAACATCTATTCTACAAGCGCCTTCTTGTCACAACAACTGGATTACTGCGTGCTGAGTATGTGTAGACGAATTTAGGTAGAAATTTGATTTTCCTATCTCTTAACTGAGGCCTAATTTAATCTCGCATCTAGGGAGGTGTAAGACCAAATGGAAAACTCAGTTAAACAACAATTAAATTTATTAAAGAACAAAATATGAGTGATAGATTAGTTACAGGGATGAATATTCACATTATTATTCAATAGAGAGAGATTTAGACCTTAATAAGATTTTAACAATGCGTAATTAGGTGAGAAGACAATTATCACTCTAAAATCTAATTGCGTACATTACGTTTAAAGAATGTAGCCATTGCTGCGATCAGGAAAGAATCGAAAAGGTGAGAAGACAATTATCACTCTACAATCTAATTACTTACAATACGTTTAAAGAATATAGCCATTGCTGCGATCAGGAAAGAATCCCTTCGCCCGTCACACTTGACAACTCAACAGCACGTCTATTCTTCTTAATTTCTAAAAGCCATCTCATACTGATTGAAACATTTCACTCCACTTTTAGGAAAAAAGACTCCCACGCGTATCACGTGATTAGCACGGAGAGAGCGCGTGATGGCTTCAAGGACACTGTTATCTTTCGATATCTTCCTGCTGACACATGATTTATTCAAATTAGACCCGTTCGGCGAGTGGAAAAAATATTATGGAAAGGAATTAAAATTACGCTATTAAAGACAGACCGGGAAAATACGATCCCCACATTTATGGCACGACGATACATGTCTTGTCGTTTCTGTTTCACTCAATCACTTCGCTGTATAATGGACTTCTCCCAGCATGCGCAGCCATCTGCTAGCGAAATTTTCAAAGTTCTACCACGCAGAATAACACCGCTAGAACCACAGTCCCAATTTCAGCTGGGTGCACCTTAATATATACAAATAATAGAAATTTAAATTAAAAGAAAATAAAAGAAATTAAAAGAAAACAATGATAAAATGAAAAATAATGAAAACAATAGACGTTTTTGCGTGCAAACGCAGCAGCAAAAAGTAATTGCTTCAACAGAAATTTTTTAAAATACAACAAGAACTATAGAAAAACCAAAAGTTATTATTTATATATACAATACAGTAGAACCCTGGGAATCCGAACTAATTGGGGCTGGCCTCTGTTGGGATAACAGGAAATTTGGATTATCCGGAAAATTCGGTAAAATACTCTTTGGTATGCCAAATACCATAGAGTGTGTGGAAAATTACGGAAAGAGCTAGCTGCGATTCTCATAGTCAAGCAGGTTTAGTTCTTTACATCAAGAGAAAATAACCGATTTTGTTTCTACTAATTAAGGTGTTGTATTCATTCTTAAAGAGCAATTCAAGTGTTTTTTTTATGTTAGGAATAAACATTAGCTTTGCTTCGGATTCGTGATTGTAATTTCCCCTTCATTTTTTAATACAAATTTATCGGAGAATTAAAAAAAAGATGTTCGAATTACCCGAAATTTCGGATTCCCGAGGTTCTACTGTACTTCTAAATGGAGTATGAACTCATCCAGATAATTTATCTGAACGTAACTAGGAGTTCTGTGAACAGTAGACCTCACGTCCAAAAAAAGTCGAACATCTGTACTTCATCGCAGTCTTTAAAGGTTTTTTTTTTCTTTTCAAATGTGAATTACTTACGAAAATCTATCCTTTTGTCAATGTTACAAACAAAAAATAACAACTAAATATCTGCTTTTATAATTATTAACAAAATTACAATTAAATACCTCGCCATTACCGAAATGCCTCAAACGTTTTAATGGTGCCAAATCCGCCACTGACTCGCGAAACAATTAAACCATAAAAATGGCCACCATCATGAAAGGGAATTAGAAAATAAAAATCCTTACACATGCGTCGTTTTTAATGACTTCAAGGAACATAAGGTAAGGGCCCAAATATCGCCCACTTAAGCCATTATTTTAATCAGAAGTCTAATTCATGTGAAATTTATCTAAAAATTGCTCCAATGTATTATCTGGACTGTCATCCAAATATATACCGAATTACAACTCTAACACATAAGTTTAACACACACATCAAAACTTTTTTTGCGACTGAAGAATTTTTCTTATTAAAAAAAAGTGTTCCTAATATCGCCCACTATATGTTCCTAATATCGCCTATGTCTAAAATGGATTGAAATAAAGCGTGACTTATGCTATGATAATGCGTTTTTTTATTAAAGATGAAAATTAAGGCAGAGCAAAATTGAAAGTAATACAAGACAACATTTTTGTAATTTTAGCAATAGAGTTAAAGTATTCCTTTAACACTTTTCCTCTTAATAAAACATTAAAATAAAAAGTACTTAGGAGAATTTTCAAGTCATAGGACATCAACCATGTATTGTTAAAGGTGATTTTTCTTATAATATAGTGCCCCTCAAAGGGCTAGGGCAATAATGGGAATATCCAAGTGCGCGATAGTGGGAATACCCAAGTGCGCGATAATGGGAATATCCAAGTGCGCGATAGTGGGAATACCCAAGTTCGTGATAATGGGAAACTCAGGTGGGCGATAATGGGAATACCGAAGTGCGCGATAATGGGAATACCCAAGTGCGCGATAATGGGAAACTTAGGTGGGCGATATTAGGAACAACCGAACCCTTGAACATGGCGGCATCGGAACGCCAACCAAAAAAGTAAACTACACCAAAGGCAGGCAGTTATAGTCAAAATCACCGCCTTAAATGGTATATCATTATGACTTAAACTTTACTGATTATACTAAAAGAATGAAACATGATTATTAATTCACCTAACAAGAAATCAGCAAAAATTCCCAGAAAAAAGAAAAATCAACGCAGGTTGAAACGGCTTCCTCGAAGATCTACTGAAGGGTGAGGCTTTGTAGTTCCGGTGGTGGACACCATATGCCACTTAAAATTAAGAAGAAACCGTGAGCGATATTAGGAACCTATAGGTTCCTAATATCGCTCATCACCCGAATCACCCGTATTCCCATTATCGCCCATCTGAGTTTCCCTATAGGTGATATTTCGGTACCCTACCTTACATGTCAAATTCGAAGAAAATCTAACAATGCGTTTGGTCGCGACTGCGTAACAAACAAATTTACAGACAAACAGACGAAATGCCAAAAACACGAGCTGAAACAGGACCTCGCTTCGCTTTCTCAATAATACATCTTGAACATTTGCGTAGCTGTTAATTTGAATTGCCTTTGGCATTAACCTGTTTTCATTTTTCAAATTATAATTAGAAAAATATTGATAAGGATCAAACATCTTAAAAAATAACTGATACAGTGTTCAGTTGCGAAACTATCTTCTGTCACTTTTATTCATTCTTTATGTTTGCCTTTTAGGTTCGGTCGTCGGAAAGTGCTGATATTCTGCTTGAGCTGGTTCTTAGCATTTGTCTTCCTCACACTCTTGTCTACAAATATAGCTATGTTTATGGTGTTTCGATTCCTCTCTACTTTCGGTATAACTTCTGTATTCGTTAACTCCACTGTCATTCGTAAGTACTGTTTTGTTTTAATTTCGTTTCCAAATTCAATTTAAAATTTTGTCACGTTGAAAGAATGAGAAAATGAATCCTGAAGAAAGGACGAATTACAATTTTTTTTCTGCAAACCAATGATGTATGTTCAGTAGTGCCCAGATATAAAGCCTGATATATTCTGTTGCTACATAGCATTAGATGATCCTTCTTCAGAGAAACAAAGAAAATATTTATTCAGAATTGGCGTATTCAGTTCAGATATTTTAACGTCCCGCTTTGAAACAACACGAAGCCCATTTTAAGAACATACCTCCCAATTTTGAACCGTGGGCAGATGATGAGCACGAAACCTGAGCCGGTAGCTGCTTCTCCAAAGTCCCGCACCACACCAGCATTTGACCCTAGACGTTAGATTTAAAGTGAACAATGCTCCCCCACACCAGATCTATTGTGAATGAGAAAGAGAAAACTCCCTACCAGCCTAGGCATAATGAGTACTGTACGACCGACCACCGCGACAATTAACATGGGCATGTGGCGGAACGCATTATAACCCCTTAACCCTCTCACACAGAGCGAGGCTGTCTAAAAATTTCCCCTTAACAGCGACGAAGGACGGTCCGAGGCGGTTGGCTTCTTTTGAGGGGAGGTGAGGCTCTGAGATCGCTTAGGAGATAAGCGCGGTAGGGGGTCCAATTATCCTTGCCAAACCCATTTCCGTGCGCCTTAAGGGAAAGTTATAGCACGGGTGGTCGGGTGGGGTAAATGATCACCCAGGTTGAGCGAGTCCAATTCATGTAGCTTCATGCCAAAAACTCCCGGTTTTAAAGGGGCTAGAAGGAAAAAGTTGCATCGGGATTAAAAAGACAAAGCTGGACATTCAGGATCACTGCAACCCCAGCAGCACAGAAATATTATATAATATTTGCACAATAACAGTAATAATTGATTAAATTGAACAAAAATTATTTTTATTTTAATAGAAATTAAATTAAAATTAACTCAAATTATTTGAAAATATTTTTGCATTATATAGAAAGGCGCATATGCAGTTATTTCTAATACAATACAAGAAACAAAATTAGTACTTCAAAATTTAAGTTAAAAAATAAAAAATAGAAAAATTGAAGAAAACACAATAATAAAAAATAATAAATAATATTGTTGTCATTTGTGTTATTGTTTACTTTTTCTATTTTTTAACTTAAATTTTGAAGTACTAATTTTATATTTGCACATTGTTATATAATATTATGAACACCTAGGAACACCGAATACCATTTCAAAGTATTGTATAGTATGCAACATTATTTCCGAGATACTAAATTTTCATAAATAATATAAAAACAAAGTTTTTAATAAAAATCCTCATTTTAACTCAGGATATCAATTGATTTGAGGTTTTATTTCAAAAAATTCCACTGGAACAATTATTCTTTAAGATGCTGAATATTATATAATACTATACAATATAAGCAAAACAATATTTTAAATATTACGTTTATCGACGTTATTCAGTATTATTTGTTTAAATGGGTATGCAATAAAGAAAATCAAACATTTGATTTTCAATACCGCAAAACTATTGTAAATATTAAAGGCATCCCGCAATACACTGAAAGAGGAATAAAAAAAATTAAACATTTTAAAATTGTTAAGGAAAAAGGAACAACTTTTAAAAATGAAACGTTCTTTTAAATGTGAAGTTATTTTTGTCCTCAACAGATGGCAGCCTAATCATACTGTACAATACAATGAAATCAATGTTTAATGACATTATGCAGAGTAATTTAGTAAAACGTGCATATGACTATCGTTACGAATCTTGTATTGGATTTCAATACTGCTAAAACAATAATTTTAAAGGTTCCTCGTAATACATTGAAAGAGGAATAAAAAATTATTCTGTTAGACAATCTTTCCCAAGAAACACATTATATCATACAATATCTTAAAATTTGAAGAAGTAATGTTGTACAATATTTTTCCCAATATTGAAACAGTGTAAAACTTTAGAATTTAATAATATCATATACTATTTTATTCATAATATTGTTCAATGTTATATAATTGTTATATAGGTTAACTTTCAGTCTACGGTGCCCACATACTTCGTTCCTCTTAGGATCGCCAACTCTCTGCCGCCAAGAATGGAGAGGAGAGGATATTTGTTTTGGTTGCGCAGTGATGATTTTAACGAGTGAGATGTGCGCATGCACGGAAATTGATCTGTTCATTGGTGTTTTGCGCATGGTACGATATTTCGATTCATTTTGATTGGTTTGTTCCGTTGATCTGTTTCATATGATTGGTTGATTCAATCGAATTTGTTTTGTCGGTTTGATTTTCGTCTGATTTTATCATTTCGTTACGTGCGCTTCGTACAGCTGTTGTTGATTATAGCATTGGTTCTGTTTCGAAGTGTGTGGACCACGGATTGAAAGCAAGCGGATATCAGTGTCTTAAGTGTAAACAGCAATTGAGCAATTCAAATAGGTATGTGAAGTTTTAACTACATTTTTCTCGTATTTGAACATTTTCAGTCACTTTTAGGT
Source organism: Araneus ventricosus (assembly GCA_013235015.1). NCBI lineage: Eukaryota > Metazoa > Arthropoda > Arachnida > Araneae > Araneidae > Araneus > Araneus ventricosus. Next base: position 28,298 of record BGPR01009753.1, read on the forward strand.
TCAGAATTGTGTATGTTATTCTGTGTTTCCGCTTCTCAATGAATAAGCGAAGCTACTAGTGTCCCGCTTTGTAGAAAGCGAAGCCGCTGATTATTTTTAAGTTTAAAAAAATTGCCCGGTACGCGTTTGAAATGCTGAAGGCATTGCATGCTCAATCGCTCCTTTTCAAATGAAGCATGCGCAGTACAGCAATTAAAAGCGCACTGCGCATCCCAAACAGTGTTTGGCGTCAGCAAATGAAATTGCGCCAAGAAAAATTGGCGAGAAGCAAGTGGGCACCGTAGACTGAAAGTTTACCGTTATATGTATATGCACGTGATTTACTGCTGCGAATCTTGTATTTGATTTTCAATAACGTAATTATAAATGTTAAAGGCGTCTCGTAATACATTGAAAGAGGAATAAACAAATTTTAAAATTATTTCATTAGCCAATCTATAATGATTTACTATGGAACTATCCGCGTTATGTGCCAAAGATGGTCGTCGATGCAAAAATCCGATGAGAACTAATGTGTTGAGGTCGAAAGTTTGCAGACCCAACTTCGCTTGAAATCCATTTGGACTGAAGTACTGGAAGAGTCAATTTTTAAAAATAATATAAAGACAGCCTAATCAAACCTAATAATACGAAGTTTCGGACTAAAGGTTCGAATTTCCTTTAATTTTTTTATCTTTTATTTATTTTTGTCCTGTATGATAAAGAATTAAAGTATACAAGTACTTTCTTTTTTGTAAAAGTGGATTGACAAATATGGAGGACACCTTGTTCCTAATATCTACGCTGATTTTCTGTACATGTTTTTAAGATTGTTACCGAATGGAGTTGTATTTCATTCGAAAAATTTGATTCGGCTGTTGTCCCAAATTATTTTCCTTAAATGAATTGTTTTCACAGTTGCCGAGTTAGTTAGTGCGAAATACAGAGTCATCTATTGCTTAACTTACAAGTACGGCTGGTCTCTTGGATATCTGTTGCTGCCCTTGATAGCCTGGCTTGTACCCAACTGGTTTTGGTTGCACTTCGTTGTCTCGTTCCCTTGTATACTGCTGCTCTCTGTTCTTTGGTAAGATTTGATTAACTTTAATTGTGAATATGAAAAAAGTTCCTTAGAAAGTCCAGAAAATATGTGTTTTAAGGGTGTCAAACTCCAGTGCTAGCCCGGGCCAAATAAACACGGTCTAAGTTTATACCCGCCTCAAAAAGAAGAGGGTGATGAGAAAACGTAGGTTTAGTTCAGAAACACAGTATAAAAGAAGAACAAGAACAACAGTAAATTTAATGTTCTGTTCCTGACATTTGGCATCTCTTCTCTCCTGCCATCTTAATTACTTCGTAGGATATCTTATAAACTTTGATTAATTTCAAAACTGATTCAAAGTGAATGTCAGTAATTCTGGATGTGACAGAAAACTATTTTTCATTTATAATCAAAAAACAATCCTACAGATAAGTACTTCTAAAATGGAATTAATTTTATATGCCAATTTTCGAGTGTTTCTAAAGCTGACTGTTAAGCATTTGTAAAATTCAAGCATTCCAACTTCACTAAAATTTGCCTTCAGATCTGAACAGCACTGGATCTCAATTACCTCTGCTTGCATTTGATTAGGTGCTGATTCTATATACGTTCATATGAAAATTCGTTTCATTCTGCAACAGCAATAGAATGCTAATGCTTGTGTGTGGTTGGTATTGTTTTATTACTGGCTCCTAAAATATCGATGTAAAACAAATAGTATTGAGTAATTGGCATATAATAGTGATGTTTATTAATAATTATGTATAATTAGGAATTTTAAAAATCAAACAGTGAAATTTTAATTAAAAGTTTTCTTACATAATGAGCCTCAAAGATACTTGTTGTGGACTGCGAGTTTGACATCCTTGATGTATAATGTCGGTCAGTCTGAATTGAGTTTACGAGAGTGGTGCTTCCAATATGCGCCAATGAATTTTAATTATTTCATATATGTATAAGTTTTTGATATCTCTAAATATAAAACTCTATAGCGTCAGTCAGTCTGAATTGAGTTTACATGAGTGGTGCTTCCAATATGTGCCAATGAATTTTAATTATTTCATTATGTGAAGTTATCGATATCTCTAAATATAAAACTCTAATATACGTAGCGCAAAAAAGAGGTTAATATCTCTTTTGCCGATAGCAACAATCGGTTTGTTTACAAAATAAAATTGGTAGCCTCCTCCCCGTTAGGCATAACTTCATAAGCATAGCCTGCTACTATATTCATTCTGGTGTAAAACAACTTTTTCTCGAAAAAATGAGTTTAAGACACGGAATACACAATATTTCTTACAATATAATGAAGCTTTGAATGAAATTATTCAAAAGAGATGAGTTAGAATTGAAGCAGATGGGCTTAGGCGAGCCAGAGAACTTTCAAATCAACGTCAAGATAGTTTAAGTCAGTGAAGGCAAAATCGTGTTAATTCACAAGTTGAAGTGAATATCAAGGAACTTACAATTGTAAAAATTGTAAACGGGTTGCTTTTCCGTTATATGCACACCACTGACATCTTTTCTGTCTCGGCTAATTTTCTTGGAGCGCTGAATCGCCAGTTTGGCTCAATTTCTTTCTTGACGATTCATGACGCTCGCTCAATTATACGATCTGAAGAATCAGGAGCCAGAATGCAACAATTTGGACAAAATGCATAGCGTGCGTATTGCAAAGCGCAGATGCTCTGCACGGGATATGAAATGAAAGAAACTTGTCCTTTAAAAAAATAAACGTTTTATCCATGCATTCGTTTAGAGGCATGCTCAATTACTATAGTAAAGCAGACCAGAGTGTAAGAAAGTTATTTGTTCATGTATTAAAAAGTCGCACAATCTTGAATTGAGCGACCGTCTTTGCATTGTTTTCCCTCAGGATTGTGCCCGAAACTCCTCGATGGTTACTGATTAAACGCAAATTCCCAGAGCTCGAGAAGTTGCTTTTGTACGGGGCCAAGAAGAACGGAAAGGACTTGAAGCAAGCCAAAAATCAAATAGAAGACTACATTGCTTACCATTCACAGGTATAATCCGTTTTTTGTAGTTTAATAAAACAATTTTAAAAATATTAGTAATCTTTTATCTTACTCTGGAAAAGAGCTGTTACCTATTTTTAATTTCTAAGATCAAAACAAGCATGTCCAGCTCAATGCACCCGCACACACACACTCGGAGAATAAACGACAGACATTACTCTTCAGCTATTACGTATTTAACCACAGAAGAATAAGATATGTCCTGGCATCTATATCTATATTTTAGTGTGAAAACAAAATCAGGTATAGAAAAAAATACTAAAATATGATACATAAAATGATACCGTCGTGGGGAAAATGTATCCACCCAGCATTATTCCGCCGCTAATCATTGCTTCTTAAAACTAAATATACTGTTTTACAGGAAATAACGTATATTAATAGATTACAAGTCTAAAAATTTCAAAAGGGGTCGTCTACATATTTATAATTTCCAATGGCAACACACATTTTTATCAACGTATTTCAAAACTGCATGAAAAGTTATGATAGGATACCAAATTTCCCTATCCGAGCTCAAAAACGTGTGAAATTATAAGCAAATAAAATTTTGAGTCTTTAATGCTAAAGTAAAATTTTGAATTTTTATTGAAATCTTGTGAAATAATATAACTATTGACCTAGAATTTTTCTTATGTAATAATATGAATTATTCTGTACATTTTACATTATAACTTTTTATTTTAAAATAATTTTGAGCACATGAAATATTTTATCCAAACTGTTGTTAAAAAATTTTTGAATGGTAACATTTATAAATTTTAACAGTAATCGAAGTAGATGGCCATTTGATAAGCCTATGCAAAACTTCAGCATATTCGTACGAGAAGTTTTGAAGTTACATGAAATTTCCAATTTTAGCTGTAAAACGATGTGCTAAAAGGGTGTCATATATTTCGAAAACGTTTCATTATGAAATATAATCATTGCACCACTTTATTTTATAAAATTTAAAAGTATAAAAAATTAATAATTTATGTACATAAATAGAAATTTTAGAAATTCAAGTGGTGTTATATTACACTATTTATTCTTTTACGCATAAAATGTAGGACATTACTTTGAAAATAACATTTCAAGTGCGAAATGATAATTTAAAATGCTACTACCGACATTTAAACTCAAACAGAGAACTTCTCTATCTAAATGTGGAGACGACTCTTTTTCTATTTAGAACACAAAATGTCGAATATCTTCCGATATATTCATGGCATATTAACCAAAATTTATTTCTTGGAGTATTTTTTCATGATAAATTTCTATATATTTTGTATCCATAAATTTAAAAAATGAAACATCTTTCTCTTTATTCGGTATTGTTATGTGTATTAGATATTAATAACATTGCTTTTTAGGGTAATTGCTGTTTGATATGAAATTTATTTGATATGATTTTCTTTAAAAAATCACTATTTTGTCATTTTCATTTCAAACGAAATAAAAAATTTGAAAACGTACTAAAAAGGTCTTGCTAATGCATTGTGTTTTGTTAACAATCTCTACATTTCAATACAGTTTGAAGTTACAGTGAAAATTAATCAAACTTACAGGTAACAGAGTATCAACGTTTAAATGATAACAAGTAGATCAGAAATATTCAGAAAATAAAGAATTGCATTTGAATAAAAAAAAATAATTTTCATCTATAGAATTAATTTATGTAGCTTCATATTGTTTTTACACTTTTTAAAAATATCTGTAGTTAATGAACGGCATTTATTTCGAAACAATGGTATAATTGGTATAATGATTATATTTCATTAATTAATATAATCATTATACCATTTTAATTTATAAAATCTAAATATATAAATATTTAAATATATAAATTAAAATTTTACAAATTAAAGTGGTGTAATATTATTCTTTTTATTTTTTTAACGTATCAAGTTTTACCGATTGTAAAATGTAGATCATTACCTTGAAAATAACATTTGAAGTGCGAAATAATTGAAAATGCTACTGCTTACTTTTAAAAGGAAGCAGAGATCTTCTCTATCTAAATGTGGAGACAACCTCTTTTATGTCGAGAACACAAAATGTCAAATATGTTCCAATATATTAATGATATATCAACCAAAATTAATATCCTGTGGTATTTTTTGATGAGAAATTTATTTATGGCATCAAAAAAGGGTGTTGCCATTGAGAATTTTGAAGTTAGTGCAATTATAAATATGTAGACGACCCCTTTTGAACTTTTTAGACATGTAATCTATTAGTAGACATTATTTCCTGAAAATTGGTATTTTTTGTTTTACGGTAAAATGATTAGTGGAGGAATAAAGCTGGGTGAATCCTTTTTTTTTTGGCTACTGTACATTAGCATAATCCATACACATTGCCATTTTTATTCCTTCGCTTAACTAGGTCTGCCTATAGCTCTGCTATTCCCCTTCGCTTAACAAATGTTTGTACACTGTTACAAACATTTGCTGATTAAAACATTTGCACGTATTTCGCGAAGATAACTGGCAATGAAAGAAATTAGCTGGTACATTCGTTCGAAATGTGACGATTAAAGAACTAGCCAATATAAGTTACATTAAAATCTCAGTTTGGTTATTTCTTATTATATATAGAAGATTTTTTTCTCATCTTTCTACCATTTTTGTTCTGATAATATATAAAATCCAATTTTCAATGAAAATTTTGCTTTTTAAGCTTGAGAATTTCTTTTGTTGCGATTTTTGAAATTCATTATTTGATAAAAGTTCAGGAAATAGTTCCTATAATACGTTTCTATATATTAATAAAAATACGTTTCTATATATTAATAAAAACAACATAATCGCATTTATTAAACAAAACGAAGGGAAATAAAAGCATCATCATCGGTAAATTTCAATTAAATATAGAAAAGTGAAACTAAATGGAAAGCTTTAATCGCAATATTTTTATGAATGCCACCAAGCGGATATAGCCTCCCATTTGAAGTAAAAAAAATTTTCCAACTACAATGCTTATAGGTATACACATAGTTTTACCAGCATTTTTCTTTTTCCTATAAAATCAAAATTCTCTTGCTTTCTTTTCCTAGAAATAGAAGACTTGTGGTGATTCATGCAAAACTCTCCGCAATATTTAGTGTTCAGAATGCAAAAAAGGGAAGAGATACATTATTTTCTTGAGGTTATATAGATTAATTCATTAAAAAACTGTAACTTCTAATATTCTCCAATTTGGTAAATAACGGTGTTTGAAGAAACGTAGATCAAAGCTAGAACTAAATTATGTTATTAATTTAATGGTGAAATTATTTGTAATTTTTAATGTTTATCTTGAATTTGTATACATCTTTATACAGTTGGAAAACTTTCCACTCTATGCAACTGGGCAAACTTATAAACTCAAAAATTCAGATTATAAATTATTCTCAATGGAGTTAACGTTTTGCTCTAAAATCAGATACTTTTATTATTTATACAAATTGACAAAAGACTTTTGAACGACTAATTTATTTTTTATCTTATTAAACCATGTGAAGAAAATTGTTAAAGAGGAGAAAGCAACTGTGCTAGATTTGCTAAGACCAGCAGTCAGGAAGAATACATTTATCCTATATTTTTCCTGGTAAGTTTTAATCCACTCTTAGACTTTTCTCAAATACTGCTATTTCATTACATTGCATATTTTTATGAGATAATCCTTAAATTGGTATATTTATCTTTATTTTTCTTAATTTGTATTTTTGATCAAAAGTTATGAAGTTGAAACATTTGTTTTTTCTGTGTTTGCTTCATATTCTTAACTGAATTCGTTAAAACAATGCATTTCTTTCAATTATAGTTGCTTAATGTTTCACAAAACTTTTCTTTCTTCTTTGTTTTCTGTGTTCCTTTATAATTTCTGATAATAGCAAGCCATTTAAAGTCGAAATAAATTTCTGTTTTTTAAAAAAACATCTAAGTTGTAAAAAATACTTCTTAATTGCCTGATATTTAACTCAGATTGCAATTATTCACGTTTAAAGAGATATTAATTACGTCTAGACAAAATCTCAAGATAGCATCTTAAAATCTGTGTTTTGAGCTATAAGCAGAAAAGTACCCTCCTCATTTTCCAATCGGCTGAAAAAAGATATGTTGACCTTTTTAAACTGTAGGAGTTGATTTATTTTAAATACTCTCTTCAGAAATGTGAGGTGATAACAGAAGAATATTCTAAATATGAAAGTATCACTAATAATGAATTGAACAAATGTAATTTTTTGGATCTAGAAATTGAAATTAGGAATTCAGATATTTTGGTTGGAATCTTTGACAAGAGAAAGGAATTTAATTTTAAGGCTATTTCACTTTGCAACTTTCAGAGAAATCTTCATTTTAAAATTATTAAGAACTCTATTTATTCTCAAATTAATAGGATTAAACACATCTGTAATAACCACTCTTCTTTAGTCAAAGCCCTAGGTAATTTAAATAATAACTTAAAGGATAACGGATTCCCTTTTTGCTTCCTTAAAACTTGATCTTTTTTAAAATTAGTTTTTGTTCTCCTGAGAAATAGTTCGAATTTTTATTCATAGATGGAGCTACTGGATAGCTTCTAGATCGTTGATTGTTTTGTATCAATTGCGTCATTTTTCTGCTTGGCTTGCTTCTGAAAGAAGGTAAAATTTTTATCTCTTTCTTCTGATTATGGATTAAAAATTTTGGATTTATGTTCTTTATTTGGTGGCCGGACAAGATTCAGACCACAGGAAGAAATAAATTTTGACTTTTTGTCATTCCTTTCCACAGAAAATCTTGTTCCTTTTTGAACTAAAAATGGCGTGTGGTTTCTGATGAGTGAGCCATTTTAGTTCCTTTTCATTTTGAATAATTTCTTAACAAATTGTTCTAAGTATTGGTAAACTTTTGGTTTTTCTATAGTTCTTGTTGTATTTTTAAAAAATTTTCTGTTGAAGCAATTACTTTTTGCTGCTGCGTTTGCACGCAAAAACGTCTATTGTTTTCATTATTTTTCATTTTATCATTGTTTTCTTTTAATTTATTTTCTTTTAATTTAAATTTCTAAATATGAAAGGCTATATCGCCACAAACAAAGAGCTTAGAGCATTATTCTATATCCATTGTGAAAAAAATATTCAAAACTTAAATATATTTGGTGAAAGCTTAAGGAGTAGCCTTCTCGAACTATGAGGGTTGGTTGTTGGTTGCAATTTCTAGGATGAAATATGATCCTTAATATTATCTGTAATTTAGGTATATCAATAAATATTGAAATTATTTTCAAAAATATTTACTGCCTTTGAATATGGGTATATGGGTATAGAGCTTAAAAACAATCAACTAGAAAAATTAGAATAAATTTGAAAATAGAATCTTAACTTAAACTTTAAACAAGAACAATAAATTTTTTTTTATTTATAGACAATAAAATTTAGAAAATAAAATTAAATAAAATATATACAATATTTAAGTAGCGCGCAATTACAGCAGCAAAACAAAAAACAGAGAATAATAGAAATCAAGATCATACAAGAAAGTCAAAAAACAAAATAAACTCGGAGGTAGTCGAATAAAACCAAAAGCAAACAAGGAATCCATTCTAGTCCATTTTTTCAAGGGCTAAGAACTTTATTCGACATGGATTCAAAATAATAATTTGAAAATTTTTCTGTAAGAAGCTAGCATTACGCCAAACGTAGCTACTCTTAGCCAGAAATTTCCCAAACAAAAGACAAAGGAGATCTGTACACGAAAAAGCATATTTTCAAAAGAAAGAGGAAAAACATATGGGTATATGGGTTAGAAACAGTATTATGTTAACTCTTTTCTTTTCTTTTGGCCCTCTTGATTTCATATATTAAATCTGTATTTTTCTAATTATGAATTGAAATAATTCAGAGGAACGGGAATACCAGTTTCGATATAAATTTTTAAAAATAACTTATGTTTTTATGTTTGTTAGCTTTCAAAACAATTGTGTTTTTATTTATTTCACTGGATATAAATTAATTATAAAATAATACGTCACTATTTTTCATCTATATTAATTCTGAACTGTAAGTGGTCAGGAGGAAAAATAAATACTAATAACTGCTATAAACAGTCAAATATCAATTTAATTAATGCATATGAGGCAAAGAATCAAAGTAGATAGTTCTAAGGTAAAACATGTTTATTTTTAAGAGATCTTCTTCTTAATTTCTTCGATCCATTCATTTTCATGAGTTTTGAAATGAATACTTCTGAGATTTGGCGTTCTTATGGCAGTCGAGTATTTCTTTAGAGGCTCTGAATACTTTAATTCTAATAACTCCACGTTAAAGGACAGATCATTTGTTACATACTAAGAAAATAGCCTTTTATCCTGAGAAAATCCTAAGAAAGTAATCTTTAACCTAATTTTTAGTCTTTTTAACCGAAGGAAATAACTTACTAATTAATAATAAATTTATTTTAACTTAAGAGTTCATTTTCTGAGAAATCCTAGCAAGAGCCTTGTTCGCCTTAATATTAATATACACTCGCCAATATGTAGTCTCGAGTACGAGGATAGGAAGCAAATTGGTTCCTAGTCCTCTGGGTGACACGAAAATTGTCGTGTAGTTTCGTCCCTTCATCGACCCTATCGTCGATGATGGAACTTACCTCCGTGTGAGGCTTTTACCCATGAGACTGAAGCAAAGAGTCTATTTTGCATCGTTCTTAGCGCCAGTAATGAATCCGGTAATTCGTGAAGGTCCGGTAATTCAGTTTACGACATATCGTCACTCAAAGTGCAAAGCGTCGTATATCGAATTTTCCATTTGGTTGAAATCCACTAGACAGTACTCCTTCATATCGCCAACGCATGCCAAGTCGCCAATGCCAAAAAGCGAGATGGCTGCTATAGTAAACAATGCAATTGAGCGTCCGTAGTTAAACATAAACTCTTAAAGTTTCGTCAAAATGATTATCAAATATCTCCGTCTTACAAGAACTTTCTCCAGAAGATCACTAAGAGTCAACAGCATCTACGAGCCTTTCTTCAAGCCTTGAAATATATCAATATTTATTAATTCCAACTGTTTGGAAGTAAGGGAAACAGCCTTTGTAGCTACAATACTCAAGGACAACAATTTTAATCAAATTAATACGTAAAATTTAAACGAATTTCCATTATGAACATAGAATTCTTAGATATTTTTTTATCTTATGACATTGATAGACGTGTTTTCTTTATTGAACCAGATCATGTACCTTAGCAATAGTGGCAGCTCGTCCATTAGGGCTGCAGGCCCCCGTAAAATTATTTTACAAAAGCTTGTATTTTCGTTTTCATTATTATTGGCTTACTTTTCCACTTTGTAAGTTCATTGATCAACGAAAAGGGCAAAAAGGTAATAAAAAGCATAAAAGGAAGACGGAAAATCAATCAAAAATTAATAGAGAGATAGACCAGAGCTGCAAAGAGCTGCAATCCTAAGGATCAAAATTCGCGTACTGAGCAACGCTGAGCTCTGAATCGGAAGAAAAAGCAACCCTTTCTTCCTTTGAATTTAGAGGTACTCGAGCTGCCGTTCTTACAGCTCTCGTATGGCGCGCGACTTCCGCATTCGCCTTCCGCATTTGGCTTTTTGTCGATTTTTCTCAGGGGCTGTTTAATGGTTTTCTGTTTCGCCTTATATTACTTTGACAGAAACGTGTCTGCTTTATTGAATATTCGTTTTCTATTGTTAGAAAGCACTCTTCGAAAGCAAGTTTGATGATAATTTTCTAAAATATTATTCACTTAAAAAATTTTATAAGGTGGGATCAATCATTATTATTAGAGGTATCTAAGAGAAGCTGAACGTTGCAGACCTTCAAAAAATCGTATTTTCACAGCTTTCTCAGAGCGACAAATTGAATATTAGAATTGCAGGTCGCATTAGACTGGATTTGAACATTTTTCAAAAACATTATACTGGATTTGAACATTTTTCAAAAACATTATACTTTATTTGGCAGTTACAATTAATAAAATTTAACAGATTATTAAAAAGTTTGCTTGAATTAATTAAAAATTAATTAAACCCTTTGTATTATACAGAATGGCGCATATGCGGCATATTCTAATAAATACAAAAACAAACAACAGAAAATTAAAAACATTAAAAGAAAGAAAAATAATAGAAAAAAATATGAAACCAACAGAAAGAATGATAACAAGTGATAACACACCATTTGCGCTTGCCCAACGGCATCCAATGTTACATCATACAATTTTACCTACAACTCACCACTCTCAGAATTAACAGCAACAGAATTTCCCAAGCAATAAGAGCTATACAAAATACATAAAAGAAAAAACTAGAAAACAAAAGAAAAAAAAACAATCAAATGAAAACTGAGGAGAATTCCAATGGCTTAATTTATCAAAAAAAAAAAAGCCAACCACCATAGGAGTCTTAATTTGACTAAATTTTCTGTCGAGGGGAAGAAACTCATATCAAAAATATACCCTCTATGGCTCTAATCAACTAACGAAATACTTTATTTTGAACTTTTTCAACAATCCAGTACCAGCGAAAACTGCACTGCTTGTTTCCTTGAGCTCACGAGCCGCCACTCCTCTTTACTTCCGCGCTCGCAGCGCCACCTATTGACATTTCGCAACATTAGCAGCCATCTTGCTTTTCAACATTGTCAACTTAGAATCTGTTGGCGATATGAAGGGGAACCGACTACTGGAGTTCAACTAAATGGAATTTTTGATATACGAGCTTTTGGATTTTAAGTGACGACATCTTCGGAATGAATGGGTTACATTTTTTATTACTCTTAATTACTCCCTGCCTATATTCGTTTTTCAGTGAGTTAACCAGGAGTTTAGGGTGCATACTTGCTTCGTTTCTCTTAAGCTCGACAATTGTTTGCCGCCAAAAGATGGAGTGCCAGAACATTTGTTTTGGATGCGCGTTGATCATTTTATGAATGTCATGCGCGCGCATTGATTTTTTTACCGGTGTCTGGCGCATTGCCGTTAATTTCGCCTTGTTTCAATTGGTCCCCTGTCTGCTCTTTTCGATTTAATTGGCTATTTAATTGAATTTGAATGGTACTTCGTTTGGAATTCTTCGGTTAGAATTTTGAATTGGCAAGCGAGCAAATTAAAATAGCAACCACCCTCCATCACTATCCAGGGAAGAAAGCACGCGATTAAAATAGGTATATGAATTTTTTTAATACACTTTTCTCATTTTTGAACATTTTCAATTCGTTTCCTGCTTTGCTGAAAGCGAAGCCGCTAATGTTTTTCTAAGTTAAAAAATTTGCCAAGTACACACTTGAGATGCAGCAGGCATTGCGTGCTCATCTCTCCTTTTGAGAAAACAATCAGAAGATCACTCCGCATCCAGTATTTGGCGACGGCAACTAAAATTCGCCAAGGAAAATTGGCGAGAAACAAGTATGCACCCTAAACTCCGGGTTTACCTTTCAATGCCATAAAGTTTATCTTTATATCGCCGGGTTTGCACAGGTTCATCAACTCTTACATCTACTATGCCTTATCATGGAATACTAATGATCTTGGAGGAGATCCGTACTGGAACTTCTTTCTGTGTGGAGCAGTGGAGCTTCCCGAAGTAGTCCTTTGCATATTCCTCGGCAAATTCTTTGGAAATCGGCGCTGTCTTTTTTTCTTTCAAGTAATGGCTGGCATTTGTCTCATTGCGATGGCTCTCACACCTCCTGGTATGTGTATACTCTACTTTCATTGTTATGATACGCACTCTGGCTGGCCCGAACAGCTGGTCGCCGAAGCCGGCTAGTTCTTAAATAAACAAGCCAGAAAACTTGTCCATCAGAATAAGCCTGCGCAACAAATACTGATTTTTTAAATGCACAAGATTTCATTTGTGAAGTGTTTCTCATTTTAGATATCGTTTGGTTAACCATCGTCGTTTCCATGAGTGGCAAGTTTTTCTCTTCCGGCGTCTTCGGCCTTAGTTTCGTCTACACTCCTGAAATCTTCCCGACTGTGATGAGGAACGCGGCGCTGGGATCTGCTTCGGCATGCGCCAGAGTGGGGGCGCTGCTTTCGCCTTTTATACATCAAATGGTATATCAGAACAGTTCATTTGTCTTTTAAAACAGTGATACTCAGCCCTATAAAATAAAAGGAAAACATTTAAAACATAAATTGAATTACTGGTGATAAAGTAAATGCAGGGTGCCCAATCTCATAATCCAATAGCTAATTTCTAAACTGTTAAAGATAGGAATATACTTCCAATTGGCAAAATAACCAAAGTGTACCGTACGACGCCAAACTTGAAACCGCCAAATGTGATCGCCAATGGCGGACGGCAATATGATAAATGTGGTAACATGGCGAGTTTTCCATGATTTGGCGCCAGCTTGGCGAGGGAGTACCGTGCACTTTGGTTTTACCGGCAAAATTGCTTTAAATGATGTGAAGTAATATATATTTTACTGTTTGAGTAAATAAATGTATTCCAAGACATAATTTTATACAGTCCTACGATCCTATTAGTCATATTTAATAGAATATTCTTCACACACTAACATTTAACCAAAAATGTTCCACTCTTCAGCGACTAAAACTAACCCGCCAGCAAGCACCCACATTTATTGGCGGAATCTTCCTCGATGTAGCCAATGAAATCGTCTAAAAACAGCGATACTTGCACAAATTGGTATTTTTTAAAAAAAACTTTGAGTCTTCTAATAGTAATCACCGAACTGCAATTTAAATAATATATTTAATTTATACTAGGTGTACTGGTTAAAAATGTGGAATTTGGATGGAAATTAAACCCGAGAAATAGAAGAGAAGCAATAACAGTGCTTTATTCAAAGTAATGGTCATTTCTAGCTACACATTTTCCCCATCTGTCAGGTAAAGTGTGGATTCCATCCCAATACCACTTTGTTTTTAGAGGCAAAGGAGTCAGTGATCCATTAGGAGATATCATCGTACGTTCAGATGTGCTGTTGGGACGGTGCGGGAGCATCGACCTGAACAAGTGAAAATCGAAATGCTTAAGGTAGGGAGAATACAGAGGGTGGGCTAATAATTCGAAGGTAAGATCTTCACCGGTTTGGACATATGTGGTGATTCGTTGTCATGAAGCAAAATAACCTTGCTGTGTTCGCTGGTCTATCGAGGTCGTTTGACGGTTAGTGCGTGGTTCAAATTGACGTTTTATTGTTGGTAACGAGTACTATTGACGGTTTCATAGAAGCTCATGATACATCACATCCTCCCGATCCCACCAAATGTACACCATTGTCTTCTTTCGATAGCCGTTTCTTAAACCATTTAAGTCAGCATTCAAATGTGTCCTGTGATGGTGCTTGCATAGGTGACATAGGCATTCTGCAGTATGCGATAGCTTTCGGCTGCACATTTCTTAATAATAATTTAAAGAAGTAACACTTCCCGGAAATACTGTTTCTTGGCACGAACTTCGCCGTGGTTTTGAGCGCGATTATCACTCCTGTGCACACCCTTTGAACATTTGACATCTGCTGTTGTGAAGTTTGTTCTCACTACGATCACATGGTATGCGTCACACTGCGCATTCAAGCCATGCTATTGCCATGCCAAGCCTGGACGAAAATTTGCTTTATTAACCGGTACACCTAGTAAGTATGCATCGATGTTCACAATATTCAACTTTCATAAAATTCGATATTAATGTAAAATATTGAATTTTATAGAAGTTGAATATAATGAAGTCGTGCTATTTTTACGAATATGTATGTAAATATTGCGCACATCAAACTAAGCCATTGATGAAGTTTTTTTTAAATTTAAAACCCACACCGGTCCGGTCTACCGAAAGGGTGTAAAGCCTTTAGCAGCCGGGTGGGGAAATATTTTTGAATGAAAGTTCCATGTTTCATCATATTATTGATGGAAGTTATAAATCATTATCAGCTTTTGGTGAGACGGGTTGAATCTTAGACCCTTTTCTTCTTCATCGGGAGACATTCGAAAATATGTGCACAAATCCAAAAGTGTTCACATTATTCTGTCACCCACCTGTACAATTTTCGTTTCGTGTACAATTAATTAATAGTGCGAACCGTTAAAAAGATAGCCAAAAGAAAAAAGTTTCCGGGTTACCACATTTAGCGAATAATCGCCCGAAAAAATTCCATTTTGGCAACCACACCGTATTTTTAAATTTGGCCATGCTGAAGCAAATTCTTTCTCCTTTCCTGAAAGCCTTGAAAACTTTCTTCAATTGATTCATTTGCACGTTGAATTCATCTTCTTTCATTGTTTGGAAAATATTTAACAGCACGGTTGAGATAGCTCATGAAATGAACGTTCAAAATACTTTGCTTACATTTAGAAAAGTGAAATCACGTGATCCATCAATTGCTATAGATGTTGCCAAATCCTATACCTAAATAACGCCTTTTATGGGAGCTGTACAAAAGATATATTTATATGATGCTGTTTTTATTTGTTAGGACATGGAACTAAAACCATTTTAAAAAATGGAATAAAATTTCAAACCTAAAATAATTCCTGCAAATATTTTTAAGTTATTTCACTCTTAAGCTAATCAAACACTTAAAATTATTACTAAAAACTTCTTTGCGCGAAAGAATGACTGGGGGGTTCCGTAGAGGGATACATAAAAATCAAAAGTTTAATCAAGGTGTACGACAAAAAATAAAGATTGGGAACCGCTGTTCTAGACAGAAATGACTGTATTTTACTTGGCAATATGACCTACTCGCACCTTCCCAGACTCAGCCACGGCTTTATGGCAACAGGAAGGGTACTTAGATAACCCTTCGTTCTTTCTATATGTACTCTCAGTTGAAAGAAGTTCTACAAATCAATTATGGGCACAGAGAAATGCGCTCAGATTAAATATGTGCCCGTAGAAACATTTCATGGGATTTATGTGAATCGCGTGACTAGATGCCCATTCGCAGATAATTTGTATGTTTTTTCTAAAATATTGTAAGGTAATGCCAGAAAATCAATCTAAGTTAAAATAATATATTTTGAACCATACAGGGGGATTCAAAATTCGGCATACAAGCTGTGTGGAGAGAATTTGAAAGAAAAGCACAAAAGCAGAAGAAATCACAAGGACAAGCCAGAATTACTTAGGAATGCAGGATCGTAATCACCTTCTGGATGAGCTGGAAGATACATGAAGAGACAGAAATAACAAGCTAATAACGAAGAGAAATTCTTTATTGGGCGAAACTTTTTTCTTGGACGTGCATACGTCAATTTCATAAGAACTGCTCACAGTTCTTTCAATTCACAGTTATGCACTCTTCACAGTGATGGCGCATGAATTGGAAAACCTGGTTATAAAATGCCCAGAATTTGATTTGAAGCGGTTATAGCGATTCTTGTGACTGTAGGCCATCGGAAATTTCGTAGACCACGGCTCTGACGGTCCCTCACAAGAAGAAATCAAAGCTAAATGTATTGAGCACCAACACTCCAACTACAGCGCTCGAGAAGGAATTCTTCTAGAGCATTCCGTTGCAGTTTCTGGTCATGCTTTTCGATGTGAATTTGTCGTCTTTCTTATTACCAACCTTCCCTATTGCTTTGTATTATTTGTAATTTTGAATACCTCTGTATTTGTTTGAATCCTTCTAGAGCATCCGGTTGCAGTTTCTGGTCACGCTTTTCGGTGTGAATTTGTCGTCTTTCTTATACCTACCTACCTTCCCTATTGCTTTGAACAATTTGTAATTTTGAATCCCCCTGTATTTGCAGGAATCCTTCTAGAGCACCCGGTGGCAGTTTCTGGTCATGCTTTTCCATGCGAATTTGCCGTCTTTCTTATTACCTACCTTCCCTATTTCTTTGTACAATTTGTAATTTTGAATCCCCTGTATTTGATTTATAACTCATATTTCTTTATTTTTTCTGTTATTTTATACGATGTCTGTTTTTCCAACTGCATTTCAGGCTGATGTGACATATGCTTGGGTGCCCATCGCGATTCCAGGAGCCTTGTGTATTTGCAGTGGACTTCTGGTACTCCTGCTGCCTGAGATGAAGGATAAAGCACTTCAAGATACTTTACAAGAAAGAGTAGAGCTTCGTACCCAAGAAATACCAAATTATAGAAGTGGAATAAAACTTTAGAAAGGTATCAACGACATCAGGCTGACAAAGAATGAAAAAACGGTATTTTTAATGTGATTTAATGAGATATTTTTATTTAATTTAATGATAAATACTTATTTGGACATGAAATGGTAACAGATACCGTGAAGAAAATAGTTAATTTGTTAGTTTGTTACATTTTCCAGCCAGATTCACCATAAACATTTGAACCAAAAGTTTAATGAAGGCACTTTTCTATGGTTTATTATCGCTTTGCAAAATAGGGAAATATTTTTGCGCCTAAGCAACAATTACATTTGTTGTATTTTGACTTAACTATCTCATTTTTTTAAGCAGCAAATCTTGTTTTATACCGTATGGCACTTTTGGGTGAAGATTAATGATGCAAAAGCATCGTTAAAATTCTTCTTTTCACATATGGATGTTATAAAATCGTCTTAAGATAAATGATTCTAAAAGTATAGTTCTTAAAATTTTTATTAACACAGTTTTTAATTAAGTTTAAGACAAAATCCATCGCATTCTCCAAAGAAAATGTTTGGACTCTAAAAATGCTTAAAATGTTTGGTGCTGGAATCAAAATTTGAAGATTTTAAATACGAGGTTTGTTTTTAAGTAAGGTCCGTTTTGAAATAGAAATAAAACAAGTAAAAAATTATTTTCTAATTCTATGAACAATTAGCCATTTTTCTACATAATTTCCCTGTCGATTCAAACATTTATTGTAACGAATAACGAGTTTTTAGATACCTTCCTCATGGAAATTACTAGTACATAACCAATCATTCACAGCCGTTTTCACTTCTTCATGAGTGTCTAAATGCCCGCCGAACAGGAAGCTCTCCAGATGACAGGAGTGGTGTCACCCATGTTTGATCTCGATGCGACTCAAAAAATCATCACCTTCCTCTTTATAAAGAGACAAAAATGTTGCAGCACTTACTGTATTACCGCCATGAGAAAAACCCTAGACACTAGACATGCCTATGGCGGGCGTTATGGCAACGGGATATTCCACTGCATTTTGGGGGTGTAGGAAAGAGCTTTATTTCATTCGGCGCAGATAGAAACGACGGAAGTCTCGTTCCGCTTGGCTTTCTACTGCGGTCGAAAACGAATTCTCGCCATACGAAGTGTGCTTATTTCGCCAAATGTTGCGGCTGTTTTATACCCGTTTACCTACTTTTTTCGACTCGTCGACTTGCGGCAACCCTGTCTAGGGCTTTTTTCCTGGCGGTAGGAAAGTACTAATCTTTTATTTTTATTTTCTCCCTTAAGAAGTTCAGGAACCCATACTCGTTTCTTGTACTGCAAGTCCCCGGACGCAATTTTAAACAAAACTGATCTTCAAACTTGTGGGAATTCCGATAAGAGCTTCGAAATTGTGAATCTCCGGTTTGCGTGATTTTGGGTGTCAAATGCCTGCATCAAATCGTCAGTGATTACAGATGGCCGATCAGAATGCGATTTCACGTGGATGTTTTCCCTATCTTCTTTGAGCAATCTCGTTCATTTTCTCATTACACTGCACATATCTGGCGATGAATAACCACAGCTTTCATATTTCTTTGCTGCTTAGAATCGGATGACTCACTGTTCACAGTCGGCGGGATACTCGACTTTCTTAACCATTTTAATCTCGCACTATAAAGTAGTATATAGACTGTCGCCGTGGATGAAAATGGTGTCTTATTTTACGCAAAAAATGCCGGAAGCCTGCTACCTCACGCACGTTAAAAATTTGAAACACTATTGACAAATGGACCTTACTTAAAAAACAGCCCTCGTATTTGGAACGCAATCTACCATTTTTTCTCCAAAATTCTCGAATAATACAGAAATATTACAATATCGGTATCCAGTCATTTTCAAATTGAGGTAATCGAATTTCAGTACGATTCCGGTTTGAAGACAACTTTTCGCGAAGATGGACACTATCACTGTAGAACTATTTGTCAGCTTAGTTTCAAAATATTTGAAATTTTGAATTGAGATTATTTCCATTATTGGAATACCTACCGACGAGAGTTTCTATTTATACTAATGGATGCCAGATCCAGAATTGTGGACATTCACCTTGAATCAGATTGTGAAACCATCATTCCGAAAAAAATTCCGCCAAAATAAGAAAAATGACAGTAGAAAAGAGATGGTTAGTGTATATGGAATGCAGCTAAACCCCGGTATAACGACACAAAATAAAACGATCCCTTGGTTAGTGAACTTTTCAAAGGGTTCCAAAGGAACTCCTAAACCACTAATGTATTTTCAAATGCTTTTAACGATCTTCAAAAGCACGGAATTCGGATACAGTGAACCAAAATTTTCACTTTTCAAGCTTAGTTTCAGCCCTTTAACGAAAAATCACTATTTATTTCAGTACTTTAGAGAAATTAATATAAGTACAATTAATTTCAATGTTTAATATTTTAAGAACAAATATTTGTTTTAATTTATTATAGCCCATTACTAATTGGAATTTTGTGTAATTAATTTGTTCAACACAAAAGTGCATTTAAGGATTATGGAAAATCTTGTGAAGCCAATATTTAAAAAGTCAGTTTTAGCAAATCCTCCGTTATAGCGAAGTTCTGGATCGGTCTGTTGAAGGATCGTTATAACAGAGTTTGACTGCATACGCTAATTTTATTGTTGTATATTCTAGTTTCCAAAATAAACTTAAGTTTCATTAAAATTTTACATTTTTGCAGCCTGTATAAATTTTCAGTTTTTCTGTTTGGCCCCTGCTAGCCTTTGAGTTTTATATCCGAGCTATAAGATTATTAAAGAATACTCTGCGCCATTTCCACCTTCGATCAATCTGTGAAAGTACTTTCTTTCTTTCAGAATACTGTTACAAAAATCGTCCGGTGGGTGTACGGAGAATGTAGACAAACCAGCTGGATAATGGAGAACGACGCTTTATTTACGAATATTCCAGAAAACACAAAGCACAGAAAACAAGAAAAGCAGAAGTTCTTCAAATCAGCAACACAAGCAGACCACAAATCATTAATAATAACAGTACTATAAATAGCGTTCAGCGTCTAACAGCTGACGAACTCGCACTGCGAACAAAACTCCAAATAGTGTGACTCGTTTCAACACATCCGAGTTTATATAGCTTTCCTACAGGACGTGACATGACATGAAATTCTCTAGAAAAATCTCCAGATCTCGGCTCCCAAGAGAGATAGAGACATAATTCTTGTATTTTCTAGAATCTTTATTTTTGTCACTAAGTCGCTAAATTTGTAACGAACTTGCCGTGTCTCCGAGGTGGCGCGTCATTCGCTTGGTACCCCATAATAATCTCTGTAAAACTCTTCCCTACCATAAGACTAAAATGGCAGGGAAACGGTATTACAGATTAGTAACAATACATTCAATGCACGCGATCGAATGAAAGCTTTATTTTAATGCGCGTCTTCAAGACTTTTTTTTATAGACATTGCTTTTAAATGATATTGTAGAATACATTTTCGTTTATTATACTGAAAAATTAATTTTGATACCTACTTGAAAGCAAATGGAAAGCTTTACAAATTCATATAACCTTTTTTAAATTTATTTAATTATGCTTTCTAATATTTAGTTACTCGCGTATTGAATGATATCATCGCTAAATGATTTGAGAATATTGACTAGAAAATTAATTCATATGTTGAGGCTATCATAACTCGTTTTTAAGTATAATTTCAAGTTGTAAAATTTTATTTGTCAATAAAATTTTCTATTTGTGTATTTGTATATCATATTTTGTAAAAACAAGGGGCATTATGTTTACTTTACCTTCATGAAAAAGGTTTGAACTATTTATCTTTGAATCGTAAACTTAGCTAAATTAAATAGAAAAACATTATATTGATTAGGATTAAAAAATTACAATGATGAGGATGGAAACCAGGTCCACCACTTTATGTTATAAATGTTGAAAACCCTATTTTAAAAATTTTCTAATACTAATTACTATAATTTTACACCAAAGCTAAATGAAAAAGTAATTCGCTGAAATAATAAGTAATTAATTATAACCCTTCGCTGGGCAGAGAGTAACAGGAGAAAAAGGACGAGACGATGTTGTGACTGTAACTGAAGCACTGTGATTGCAATTAATCTGATTTTAATATGTTCTGTTCATTTACTAGAAAATAATTATTAAAAAAATATCCTCTTCTTACAATTATTTTAAACACAAGTAAAAGATTTTCCACATATAAAATGGAACACAATAGATATTCGAAAGTAAAGTGGTGTGTTTGAAATCCCTTCAAGTCATAATCATGGGCAAATGTGCGTTTCATTTAATATACAAGAGTGCCCACTACTGTCATTTAGACCTTCCTTAACTTCCGAACGACTGCAGCTATAGTGATAAAGTGGCGATTTGGTATAGTAAGGTGGCTCTGCGTTATGCCATGAGACTACTTACAGTGTCACCTAACGGTAAACTGCAAATTAGCATTCCGGTCTCAAAAACGGTACGATATAGGAAAAAAAGGCTTCACTTAAGAACACGATGAGGTCCGCCAAGTTGAATTTTTTTTGTTGCCAAATTGATTTCTCGCCACATGTGGTAGTTCATTTTGTTGGCAACCCTAAAACGTAGCCAAAATTTGCATACGGTTGTATCTTTCTTTTGCCTTCCGTCGGTTGGACGTTGTGGTTGCTTTTTATAGCCCTAACAAGTTTTTTCCTGCTGTTTGGTTCATTCCAGGTCCTTCCAAAATTCCCGTTATGTCTTCTCGTGAACATCGCGCAGCCGAAAGCCAAGCTGGTCTGTTAGATTTAGAGTATTTGTATGGGTTGAAAAAAGTATGCAAGAAAGATGTGATAGATTTGTGCATGGAAATGAATCTGTTTGCGAAAGAGTATGTATGTCCGACATGTGGAGTGAAGATGGTTTTGATCCAAAGGGATGGATCGGATGGTTATAGCTGGATTTGTAGAAAATTTGGTGTGAATTCTCATCATGTTAAAAGGACCGTGAGAAAGGGCAGTTGGTTCGATGAAAGTAAGTTGAGTATACCCGAGATTATTTACATCTATTATCACATATTTGTGGGCTGTAGCCCCCCATTTTAGGCAGAAAAATTATATTCTTTCAGTACAAAATTTATGCCTTTAATGCATCTTGTGATCTTGTAATTCCCTTAAAACTTACTTAAATTCATGCAAATAATATAATTTTATGTACATTTGACATTTTTTTACTTTCTCGTATACGAAGTATACAAAGAGAAAGTATTGTAATCGTCAAAAAATTCGAACTCGAGATTTTGACGAATCTCCACGTTTTAGACCTCCCTGAGTCCGAAAAACACAATTTTGGAATTATGTCTGTCTGTGTGTCTGTATATCTGTGTGTCTGTGAACACGATAACTCGAAAACTATGAGAGCTACGGGGATGAAATTTGGTATGTGGTCTTTAAACATAATTTGTAGGTTTCTAAAAAATTTTGGACAAAATCCGTCAGCGAGAAGTCTGTCTGTATTTCCGAAGTCATGTGAACACTATAACTCAAAAATTTGAATAGCTAGATGGATAAAATTTGGTACACAGTTTTATCGTCATGGATGTAGGTCCGTATAAAATTTTGGGCCAAATCCGTCAAAGGGTTGACTGTCTGTCGGCCTGTATAATTTACCATTGAAACCAATCCGCTATCTCCACGCGCATGCGTACGGAAGCAATAGTCTGTGCTCAAGAAAGGAGCGAATTACGTCAGTTTGTCCTTGAGACGGCAAGAGTGAAACCTAGCAATGTGCGATAGATGCGTTTTAATCGGTACGCATCTCTTTGAATTCTTTACCTAGATATTTTTCAATCACTATAATGGGAAACCTTCTGATAGTCATTGGATTCTGGATAACAGTAGGTTCGAATTTTTTTAGCCACGCGGGGAAAGGGGAAACGCACCTTTTGGGGGAAGTATACGAGAAAGTTTAGGGGAGAACACTCCCGCTAGTTTCAATGGCGGTCATTAGAATCGCCTCCATCTTGAAACCATCCAACATGGCGGATATTTGGCGACTTTTTTTAATGATTGTCGCAATTTTTTCCAATTTGGCGAAGGACCGCACCGTATTCTTACGTCTTACCGTAAAAAAGTCAAGTATGAAGTTGGTTGATCATCATCGATTTAGTATCAAAAACAATTTGGGTAGATAAATGCTAAGAGCTGAACGCTTAAACGCGACTTCCAACATTGTTATAGGACAAAACGTGCTGGTGAAAAATAACTATTAATAACAAGATACATTTATTTTTGGTATTCAAACGACTCTCAGCCAGATACAATACGTATTTAGACCTTTGTTTGAATTTCACGTTGAGCACATTTTAGCCAATTAGGTGTCACGCTGGATCAAGCATCACACCGTCGAAGGTCCTGCAGTATTCGCGGGGAAGTCGTATACACCTGCTGTTTGAGGTATCGCAGGACAAAGTCATCTGTGTCATAACATTATCTCCTTTTGTCCACGTTTCGTGACATCACAGTTTCGGAAATAGCGAGCAAACAAATGTGCGTTTTAGCTGTTCTGCTCTTAAAATTGTCAAAAAGATGTCTTTTTGTACTAAATCGATGATGCTCTACAACTTTGTAATTGACTTATTTTCCCTTTATCTTACCTTCTTCCGAGATATGAAAATTGATTCCGCAGTTTGCCGCCAGATGGCGCTGAAAGAGATCTCATCGTGTCATAAAAACTGGAGCAGATCTCACTGTTTTTAGTTTGAATGAAGATGTTTTTCTTTTTTGTTAGTTTTCAGCACTTCCACGCTCAAATCCCGCATTAACTAACATATTCAAATTGACAATGCTTTTGCACATTCTATTAGATGAAATTTTTATATACTATATAGCCAAAAAAACTTCGTGATTTTTTTTCTAAAGTTTTTATTATAATCATAATTATCATAAAAATAATAATAATTTAATAATCATAAAAATGAAAGAACTTATACGAACAACACGCTGAAATGATGCAATATCAGTGATGCGTTATGAAAAATGTTGCAGGTTGACAATCAGTGGTCTCTTCTGATGATTCGCTTCTCTCTAATACATCGGTAATCGTCCGATATTGGGGTGACTTACGATTCTTTTTCTTCTTCTGCTTCTTCTCTGAACATCGCACTACTATTATGCCATTCCATCCATAGCAAAGACTATCATCCACTGCTTTTATATCTTTTCTGAAAAATCAAATAAATTCAATCAAAAGTTTTTAAAACGCGCCTTTGTTTCTGCACAGAAAAGAAGAAATTTTAATTCCCATTTTTTTCAATTATTAGTCTTATTTTTCCAACTATCAGTCTATCTGTCCCACTATTAGTCTATTTTCTGATTTTTAACCTTTAATTTATAACTCATTAGCATAAATTTTATGATATCTTAAGCCAACCATTCACTTGAAGTATAGCCATGCAATTTGTCCTAAGCCCGTTTTTTCTCACCCATTTTAATCGAAAAATACAGGCACGCCATTCACTTGTATTTAAAAGGACGCTAACTCTGTGCGAAGGTGAGGGAGCGATCTTCTTTCCCTCTCTACAGCTGCTTGTCAATCGCTCTTCGATTTTCCCCAGTCAGCAAATTTTAATTTATGCTACCCTCGAAGCGAGGCTTCAATCTACGAAAGGCATTGTTCTTTTCGCTAGCCTCTTTCAGGGTCCCTCTGATTTTTCGTTCCGATTTCAGTCCAGACAGAATTCCACTCATGTCAAGCCGTTTGGCTTATTTCCATAGATTTTTATCGCTTTTCCCTTCTCACGTTCCAGAATATACAGTTTGTCTGTGAAGTGAATGGTCGGCTTTAAAATCAATTTTTCCTCAAACTCAAAACCAGGTGGCAGCCCTAGTAGAAATCAAAATTTTATTCACTTAATCGAATAAATGATAAAAATTAAATTCTGAAAAAAGTAAAATAGTGATTGTTCTCGAGAATAGACAAGTGTACAAAATTTCGAAACTCTAGCAACCCAGGAAGTGAGTGAAAAATTGATTACAAAATTCTATCTTTACAAAGATGAAATAAGTCAAGTTAAATAAAAGTTTGAAATAAAGAGTCTGTTGCTCAGCATCCTTACAAAAAAGTGTTTTTTAAACTTAACAATGCAAAGTATAGCAAACATCATGTTGTATTATATTATGATGAAAATTATTTCAAATATTAAAAAAAATTCTCGACATTTTAATGAATTTTTACGTTTTAGAATTGTCTGAATCCGAAAAAAAATTTTTTTGAAATACTGTTTGCGTATATATGAGCACAAACACCAATTACATTAAGGGCCAGTTAATTTAAATTTAGGATTTAAAATTATGAAAAATGTTACCAAACCAAAACACGATAAACTGAGATGCGAAAAATACATTCAAAAAGAAATATATTAGTATGATCTTGTTCCATAATTATTTAATGCCTTCAAAAGAACTGAATACATTATTATGGCCTTGTTCGAAAATTATTTAATGGCTTCGAGAAAGTTTCTCCTTTTCAGTGAATATACGAAAAATAGACTTTTTCACATTAAAGTTTCTAACAATGGAAAAACGTGTGATTAAAATCTTGACGAAAAAAAAATAAAATAATTTGATTTTATGGCAACTATAGGAGTAGTGCTACAATTTAAATTTTTTAAAAAATTCTAAAAATTTTGTTGAAATCAGGAGAAAATTCTGCAATTATTAAATTGGTGTCGTTGGGAAGGTGGTTAAGATGGTGTAAAAATTGTATTTCAGCCATTATTCTTTCAGAGGTAACTGACCAATGACTTCTAAATTCCTTTAACGTGAGCCTTACCTTTTGTACAGCAGAATTTCCCAAGACCCTGGGAAGGTTTAAGAATAGAGAGATGACGATTCAAACAGTGATAGTATTCATTCTATACATATACAGATGTTTCAAATAAAGCAACCTTATTCAGAATTGGTCTACAATCATAACCAATACAGTGTGAACTTGGAAATGATGAGAAAAGCAAAATCGTGAATAAAAGGCAGCAATTTTAAATATGACCACCGGAGGACGTATTAATTAAAACTCTTAATATGTATGCAAAATATTTTCGACGTGACGTATTGTTATGTTAAGACATCCGATCCGAAATCTTTTAATAGATAATGGCGCCTGGTTTGGTAAATTTTGAGCTCGCCGTCCTTTGGCCTAGTTTGCAACTCACCCTTCTACATTCAAGCATATGCACATGCTCTTTCTTTTCCTTTCCAGGATAAACAGATGATTGTGCCCGTTTCGAAACCTGGTCCAAATTTGAATCTTTTAGAAGAGATTACTGATCTGAAGCCCTAAAATCAAAAAATCCCTTTCATAGAGTAGACTGGGAGACAGTTTTGATAAAATAAACAAACTAAGTGTATTCCCTCAAAATCTTATCCATTTTATGGTGTACTGTAATATTGAAAACAAGTTCTTAAGAATGTCTCCATCTGATCAACCACACCGCCGATTTTGGCTCTGGGAATGTCTCAGAATATTAACAGGCTTCACTACCACGGAAAAACTCCTTTTCAGCAGTGTGTACCTGGATTTAACCATGTCCTCTGATGGTCAGTACTGAAGTTATTCTCTTTTATAATAGAGTTGCTTCAATTATTTATATACTCCATCCAAAGTAAAATTCATAGAACCTTCTATAGAGACGTAGCCAGGAAAATAGTGCCCAATAAGTACAGCTGATTTCTCTGTCCTCCCTCTATCGTCATTAGTGGTTTATTTCTGTGAATGGCCCCCTGGGATGACATTTGTCTGTCTCTGCCCGTAATTGACATTAAAAAAGTGAAACCCTAATGTTTTCATGCCATGCTTTGTATAAAAGGAAAGGTAAAGAAGGCCAGAGAATAATATAGTGTTTTTCTAAATCTAGTCGTTATTAATGGTTTAGTAATTGTATTTGTTGTTGTTGATGATCCCCAAAGATTGAGCAGAGCTGGAGCATCGGTCCATGAGCCTGTGCATCCCAGCGAAAATCCAGCCACAGAGGATGAAACAAGATAATGTTTGGAAAGCCCCAGGCATGTACATGATCAGGTGCCTGTCTGCACATTTGGGCACATTCCCCAAAACAACACTGGGAATATCAGAGAAAGTCAAACTTCTGATATTCGGCCATGGAAGGAGCAAGAGGAACCACCATGGATGGGGAAAAGGCCAGACCAAAGAGGGATAACAAAGGTAGAAGAATTGAATTATCTGACGCCAGGATATACCCCTGACTGGTAGCCTCTGGTCTCGATCGCCAAGGCCCTGCACCTGCCTCGAGCCTCCTGAGGTAAATGGTTTGTAATCAGGCACCAATATATGGGAACATTTTTAAGCGCAAATTTATTTTAAGTGCAAACATTATGCAAAATATTTTATGCAAATGTTTAGTAAACAAACATTTAGTAAGTGATATCTGAATGTGTCGGTTTAGGTATGTAAGTGACTTAGTAAGTGTTTATCAGTGTAAACACTTAGTGTTAAAACAGCAATACTGCAACTGAACGAAGTTT
>BGPR01009754.1:0-24317 GCA_013235015.1 Araneus ventricosus
AATTGCAATTGTAATTACCATTTTTCGATGAAACTGTTAGCAGTTTATACAAGAAATGTCCCAAATTGCAATTGTAATTATTATCTTTCGATGAAACTGTCAGTAGTTTATACAAGAAATGTCCCAGATTGCAATCGTAATTGCCATCTTTCGATCAAACTGTCAAACTGTCAGATTGTAATTGTAATTACCATCTTTCGATGAAGCTGTTGCCCGCTCAGGAAAAAGACCCAAAAGCCAAGTCTGTGATAACTTTCCAGTTATCAAAAAACTCCGTCAGATTAGCAAAGTTTATACGAGTCTGGAACCTTAACCTCTCGAAATTATTTCTATTTGCGCAAATTATCAACATCTCCGATGAGTGACCTGCATTTTATCTTGAGTTCTACTTCATAATATTGAAATTTTAATGTTCAAAAATGGTTAATCTGGAGTTCAGGGTGCGTACTCACTTTGATTCCCTTAAGCTTGCCAATTGTTTGTCGCCAAGAGAGAGAGAGAGTGCCAGAACATTTGCTTTGGATCCGAGTTTGAAATTTTTTTGGCGTCATTTGCGCATGCGTCGACAGTAATTTGTTTGCCGGTCTACTATGGATGCCCTTAATTTCGCCTCGTTTCCATTGGTCCACTGTGTGCTCTCTTATATTTGATTGGTCAGCATAAGAATTTGAATAATACTTCGTTTGGAATTTTTTATAATTTACCAAACGATTTTTTTTCAATAACCGTTCGCTTCTCTTCTCAATATTTTCGTTCATCGAGTTTGCTGATTCTCTTTCTCTGTGTTGCTGATTATGGCTTCCGAATATCGAACAAGGAATGTTTTTTCTGGAAACAATGGTTCTCTAGCTACGTTTCATCGTCTTCAGACGTCGTGTTTTTCTTGTGTTCGTGCTTTCCCTGTGTGTTTCGTTTGATTGATTGATTGAAATGTGAAGAGATGGGATTTTTAGCAACAAAGGCCTTTATCCCCTAAATTGTGTGTTTCGTTTCTCAATGAAAAAGCGAAGCTACGAGGGGCTTTGCTGAAAGCGTAGCCTCTGATGATTTTTTAAGTTTAAAAAATTTGCCCGGTGTACACTCGCAATGCCGAGGGCACTGCGTGCTGAATCTCTCGTTTTGAGATTCCGTAGGTATCGAATGCGCAGGAGACCTATAAAAAACTCACTGCGCATCCCAAACAATGTTTGGCGATGGCAAATAAAATTGGCGAGAAAGTAGTACGCCTCCTAAACTCCAGGTTTACCTTATAAATTACACCAACTCTGTAAATCTGTTTATAGAGAAAAGGCTAGTTTTCTAAACTTTTCATGTTCTTAAACACATTTCTCTTAAAAGGCTCCAGTAGCAAATTTTAACTTTGTGAGCAATTCGTTGCCAGTTTTATTTCAAAACAAATTTTCAACTAGAATTTAAAATAATGAATATCGTAAAAAAGTACCTGCAAAATCAGATGCAGAAGGGCAATGATATGGACGAGTTTTCTATTTTGTTTATTTGCGGTAAAGTAGATTTTCCGCTGGTCCCATCAACTTCCGGTTAAAATGTCAAGTCGATGGGAATGTTTGAAATTTCATCCCTCAGTTTGAAGATATTAATTAATGTTTAAATTTGTGTTTTTTAATGTTATGCCTTAAGAATACTTTGAAAATATTAAATTTAATGTTCCTATTGTTGTAGAGATCAATGTTTACTTAAAATAATAGCCTATTTTAGTGGAAAGGTTGCCATAATTATTCTTTAACGCTCTTTTTGGCGACTTCCAAGGTTTGTTTTGCGGTTAAATTTTTAACCATACGATTTAGATAATCACTGAAGGTTAAATTTTTAACCAAACGATTTAGTTAATTCGAATAGTTCCATTTAGAATTTAAATGCTTTAAGAGTTTTTGTTAACCGATTTAAAAAGAAAGGATTACATAAACTCAAAGAACACGGAATTCAGCGCTTTGTGTACTAAAGACAGAACTGATTCGAACTTGGCGCATGATACAGTTGCCAAATGGATTTGGCAATTGCTTAAATCGGAGGGTTACCGGAAAATGGTCTGTGAATCAAAAATAAACAAACCAGAAAATTCATCCATATCTTATCGAATGGGAACTCCTTAATAAACAATCTGTTACCGTTACTGTTTCTTAATTTATGCCTTGCATTGGTCGAAGGTTCGGATATCCAACTTGTCTTGAAATCCAAGCGCTCCATTTGGGTTGCCGGGTCATAAATGCTGAAATGCGACCGGTGCAGATACGTGAGAGAGGGGAGGAGGACTCTCTAATTCTAGAGGAAATCGGAAAAGGTGGTGGGGAAGTCGGTGAAGATGACATCTATAGTAAATTTAAGCAGCTAAAGAAATGACAGGAGATTGTATTGTTAAAATTTGAGAGGAAATGAAAGGTAAATTCAAAATATGGACTTTTCGTCCACCCACCAATCAGATTCACAACCTTCGTGTTCGCGCGTTTTTACTTTCGTGTAGACAAAGAGAAAGTATTGTAGTCGTCTAAAAAATTCAAACTCAAGATATTGACGAATTTCCACGTGTTAGACCTCCCTGAGTCTGAAAAACACAATTTTGGAATTATGTCTGTCTGTGTGTCTGTGAACACGATAACTCGAAAACTATTAGAGTTAGGGGGATGAAATTTGGTATGTGATCTTTACACATAATTTGTATGTTTCTATCAATTTTTGGACAAAATCCGTCTAAGGGAAGTCTGTCTGTCTGTATGTCCGAACTCATGTGAACACTATAACTCAAAAACTTGAATAGCTTGATGGATAAAATTTGGTACACTGTTTTATCATCATGAATGTAGGTACGTAGAAATGTTTGGGCCAAATCCGTCCAAGGGTTGACTGTCTGTCGGTATGCATAATCGCAAACTTGTGAACACAATAACTCTTTAAAATAATTACTTAGATATATGAAATTTTGAATGTGACCTTCTAACCTTAATTATAGATTTGTATCCAATTTTCTTTTCAATCCGTTTAAAAAAAGTTGTTCAAATTGCATATTTGGTTCAAAATGCACATTGCGTCTGTGTGTTTTGCGAGTGTTTCGCTTATTTTACTCAAGTTAGTATGATTGGCTTTTGACCTTGGCGGTCTACGAAGGAAATTGTAGGGAGCGGCAAACGCGCTCTTCGAAAATTATGGCAACCCCCTCAAACGAAACTTCTTTCTGACATTCTCTAGATGGACGCCTGTGATTAACCAGAGGTATGGTGAAATTTTGTGTGATATCTATAGTAAGATTTCGTACTCAAAAATGTTAAATAAAGTTGTGGTACCCTCAACGCGCGTAAAAATTGCGAGCAAACGCAATTTTTTGCAAAATATTAAGTTTTTGGTAATTCATAAATTTTATATGTTTCATTGTAAATCACTATTCATAATTTTTTTTCTCAAAGTGCCCAGGCCTTGGGTACATACCCAAAAAATATTTATCTACCCACTCGTTGTTTACCCACCCACATTACTGGTCGTACATTTCGGGGAGGCCACTCCCGCTGGTTTCTCCACTGCGTTAGGAATGCTTGTTCGTTTTACTGCCTTTTAGCTTATTATTTCTCCCCATGTGCTAGGAGTGCACGAGAAAGTTTAGGGGAGACCACTCCCGCTGGTTTCTCCACTGCGTTAGGAATGCTTGTTCGTTTTACTGCCTTTTAGCTTATTATTTCTCCCCATGTGCTAGGAGTGTACGAGAAAGTTTCGGGGAGGCCACTCCCGTTGGTTTAAAATAATACAGTCGACGCTCGTTATAACGACTCTCTGCGTCCCACAGCAAAAGGTCTTTATAACGAGTGTTCGCTATAATGGATATAATTAAAAATTGTGCACATGCACGCTCAGCAGTTCCATATAAATAGGCGATTTTTAAAGAGATTCCAACTAAATGCTCAACTTATTTTTTATCATTGGTATTAAAAATAAAATGTTATCAATTAAAAGTATATTTCTAAAACAGATTTTAAAATAGAAAATAAAGGGTGTTATATACTTAAAAAACTTCATTTTCTAAAGAAAAAATCAGAAATGGTTGTTTGTCTTTTCTGCATATGAGCTTTTTGAAAAACATAATTTTCCATTTCAGTTAAAGATGATAAATAATGTTCTGCCTTTCAAAAAAATATTTTAAAGTCTCAATAGCACTTGAAACATTTTTTTTTAATTCTAGGCTATTCTAATTTCCGCGCTGTGGTGAGTGGTAATTCTCCCCCACCCCCCGTCAAAGGTGAACTGTAACACTGAAGACTCTACATCTACGAAGCTTGGCAATACAATAGTCAAGGTCATTTACGTTTAGAAACATGTTCTTTTTGGAAAAATACCGGGAAGAGTGTTCGCTGAATTCGGACGTTATATTGGGATTAGACGACACTGTACAGTCGTTATACCGGAAGTAAAATAACATAGTGTATAGGGAAACACAGTTGGGGATTTTATCACTGGTCGTTATAATGGAATGGTCTTTATAATGTGTGGTCGTTATAACGAGCGTCGACTGTAATAGCAAAACTAAATTTATGCGTCTCCATTTCAATCAAATCCAGTTACGAAATCTTTATTTCTCATATTATGCTTTAAAAAAGTGCATTGACATAGCAATATATTCATGTATTGTCATTTTTTTCGCGTCGTATTTACATAGAGTGAATTCATGTATCACTGGGTGAATTACATCTCTCTCAAGAATTAAAGTTTAACGCCATCCTTGCGTCTGGAACTTCCTGTTGTCCCTTTTGGGGCTGTGGGTCTCGAGAGAGGGGTGGTCCTCAGAGGACAAGTCCTTCTTCGACAGGCGACTCAGGAAGGCCAAGTAGTTTTTCATCATGCTGGGTCTCTCGTATGAAGAAGCATAGGGAAGGACGCTTCTGTCGATGGTGGCGTCATCTATTGGGCGTTTGTAAAGTGGAAAGCTCTCCAAAGAATTTCGAGGCCGTGCGAGGTTTAGTTGTAGAAATGTGACCATCAGTAGCAGAAACCAACTTAAAGAAGTCATGATGACGTTTTACAAAGGGCTTCCAAGACCTTCAGCTAAAAAAGAAAACAAAAAAGAATTGCTGTTATTTGAATGAATGGAAAAATTTTTTAATTACGTAATGATACTACAATTACAAAGACTCTATCATTACGTAATGATACGTAATGATATCTACAAATTTACATTGTGATGATATCTACAAATTTAGATTGTGATTCTCTAACTTGTGATCCTATAAGTCAAACATATTTAGGTACATGAAACATCTATAAAGCCTAATTCAAATTAGGGATGGGAAAAACCTACCGGTTTAAACCGAAAACCGGGTTTTTTTGTTTCAGTTAACCGGTTTTTTACGGTTATTTTTTTGCACCGGTTTAAACCGGTTATTTTTTTAAATCCAGAAACCGGGTCGGAGATAGGCTCGCTTTTAGGTTCGACTAGACTAAAATTTACCAAGTTATAAAGCTTTGTATTTCATCATCTTAGGCCAATCACCGACAACCGCTTCCTCAAGATCTGTTGGTTGACAGATTACTGAAAGAGTCTTTATGGACAGATAAATATTGGCCAATGGATTGATTTCCTGCAAAAACAATACTAATAAAAAGTTTTGTCTGCAAACGGCATCTGTTTATTGTAGCCAAAAAAAATTATCTTTAGTCGGAAGTTCTGTGGCGACCGAAAGATTAGTATCTACGTTGAATGATGTTGTTTCCGATGAGAGGTGTCGACTCACGGATCAAAACATTGCTGAAAGAGTGTTTATGCGCAGATTAGATGATAAATGTTGGCCAATGAATTAATTTCTTGTGAAAACAATGTTAAAATTTTTTTCGTCTATAATAATTACTTATTGCAATAATTGCTCATTTATTATTATTACATATTGTATTAATTACTTATTTATAATCATTGCTTATTACATTAATTAATTATTGTATTAATACTTACATATTGTATATTATTATTAATAAAAAATTCTGTCCACAAACTTTGCTTAAAAAAAGGACCTAAAACCGGTTTTTTCAAAAACCGTTTATTTTGAGCGCTTTTAAACGCTAGGTTAAACCGGAGGCGAAAAAAACCGGTTTAACCGAAAACCTTTTTTTTTGCAATAACCGCCATCAATAATTCAAATAGATCAGGCACTGAAAATAATTTCAAGATAAAATAGTGGGAAAAATTTAACTTCATTTTGGAACAAAATTGATGAACGTTGATGCGTTGTTTAGGATCCATGAAATACTTATTTTGTATTCAAAGTTGCTGAAATTGCAACTTTCCAACCAAGATCGCATTTGTGAAGCCGCAATAGATTCGTGGCGGCGATTCTATTGCGATTCTATTCGGGGGGCAAAAAATTTATAGATAACTAAAAGTACCTCGGAGTATAGGGGTTAGACAACAAAATTTTAAAATTTAGTTACACAATTCAAATTCAATTATTACACACTATTGTTTTTCTTTATATAATTCATAGTTTTAGACAGCTAAAATAAAATAAAAATGAAACTTTCTCCTCCAAAAAGTTGCGAGGGTATTTTCCCTCTCGAAAATTCCACGCTGAACAAAAATGGCCGTTGAGAGGAATGACCACTATGTGTAGCCACACTCTTGTGCCTTACAGATACTTTAGTTTTACCTAATAATTCCACCGAAAAGTGATCGAAACAGTCGATAGAAATAACAAAACATAAATATTTTCATCCGTCTGGTTGATCTCTTAGCCGACCGACCGAAAACAGTCGGCAAGATGCGACATTTGATTCACTTGTCGCCTTGTCGGTTATTCTTTCAAATGTGGTGCAAACTACTGGATGAATGGACGACAACTTAAAAGGCTGTCGGTCATTCTGTTGACCTAACCGTTAATCAGTTCTCAAAGTCGGACACAAATCGCTTATCTCGACCGCTTAATATATAATAACTTAAAGATGGGATTAAAATTATTATATTCCTTGCTAACCTGCTCTCAACATCTCCCAAAATCGCAAAGATTTTTGCCGACGAAATCTTAATTTCTCACCGACGGGAGGGGGGGCAAGCGCCCCCCTCCCGTATATACGAAGTATACAAAGAGAAAGTATTGTAATAGCCAAAAAATTTCGAACTCGAGATTTTGACGAATCTCTTCGTTTTAGACTTCCCCAAGTCCAAAAAACACAATTTTGGTTCTGTCTGTCTCTCCGCATTCATGTGAACACTATAACTCAAAATCTTGAATAGCTAGATGGATAAAATTTGGTATACAATTTTGTCATCATGAATGTAGGTCGGTACCAAATTTTGGACCAAATACGTCGAAGAGTTGGCTGTCTATCGGTCTGTATAATCGCATATTTTTAATCGCAATAACTTCTTAACAAAATTACTTAGATAGATGAAATTAGGTATGTGGCCTTCTTTCTTTAATTGTAGATTTGTGTCCAATTTTTGTGCCAATCGGTTAAAAAAAGGCGTTCAAATTGCATAATTAATAATTCTAATACGATTCTCCATGCGCATACGTACTGGTAGCAATCTCTGTGCACGCGGAAGCTATTCAGCGAATTACGTCACCTTGTCCTTGAGCCGGCAAGAGTAGAACCTAGCAGTGTGTGATAGATGCGTTTTAATCGGTAAGCATCTCTTTGAATTTGATTCTTTACCTAAATATTTTACAAACACTATAATCTATAATGAAAAAGCTTCTGATAGTCATTGGATTCTGGGTTACAGTAGGTTCGAATTTTTTTAACCACCCTGGGTGGGGGGACAGCACCTTTTTTTGGGGAAGTATACGAGAAAGTTTAGGAGAAACCACTACCGCTGGTTTACACTTGACTTCATGACTTTTTCTATTAAATGCATACAATTAATTTTTCATTATTTGCTTTTATTTTCCTTTGTTAATACTGTTGCAAAAGGTCTCTCTGTGGTGTATGGTATAAACAGTCCAACACGCAGGATAATGGAGAATGAAGGTTTATTTACAAATATGCAGGAAAGCACGTAACACAGGTACAGGAAACAATAGTCCTTGCACAGATTACCAATGTAAATAGACAACAATTCGCAGGTAATGACAGTTCAGCACTTTGATATCTAACAGCACAAACAGTCAGCAAATAACTAGTAAAGACAATAGCAGCTCAGCTCACCAGCTGATTAGCTCACACAGCGGATAGAACTCCGAAGACGTTCGCTCTTCAAAGAGAAGTAACCAGTCGATAAAGACGCTGTTGTGGTCCAAACGCGGTCTTATATACTCTCCCCGTTAGGCCGTGACGTCACATAGAATTTTCATGAAAATCCTAGATCTCGGCCCCTAATAGAAATATCGAGAAAAGGGTTGCATTTTCGAGAATAATCTATTTGTCGCCAAGTCGCCAAAATGGTCGCCAAGGTCATGCGTGCCACGAGAGTCGCTGAGGTCACTCCATGCTTCACCTTGTAAAACCCTCTTCCCAACCATAAGACCTGCATTGCTGGGAAGCGACTTTCCATGACTGTAACAATACTGATAGACACGTGTAGCCTACCGTTAGTAACACGATACAGGACATTTGACCGGGAGCAACATTTATTGCTTATAAAGTTATGGGATCGCACATGCTCAATTTGATGCACATTTCTGCATAGACTGTTGGGTGATCGATCTATGCAGAAAAAAAATCATTCGCTGTTCAAATTAATGTTCCTTAAACATCGATAGACTATCGAAACTATCGAAGCCAAGTCGATAGTATCGGGTTTTCGGAACTACAGACTGAAACAATCAACTTTCTCAAAGCTATCGATAGTTTTCTCCCGGACAATACTATCGATAGGCGCATTTTCAGTCGATAATTTTAAAACTATTGACTGGAACTATCGATAGTTTCAAAGCTATCGACTGAAACTATCGATGGTGTCGATAGTTTCTACTCTATCGATAGTTTCTAAACTATCGACTGGAAGAACACCTATCGATTGTATCGCCGGGGAGAAACTATTGATAGTTCAGTCGATAGTTTGGGAAAACTTTCGACTGCACTATCGATAGTAGAACTATCGATGTTTAAGAAACACTTGTTCGAATATGTCTTGCCTTCATCAACATCAGCAAAAACACACTGAACGATTTTTGTCTGTCTGTGAAAACTGTAATAGAAATTCCAGACTTTATAGGAATTCAACAAAATTATTTTTTGTTGAATTAATACCTTAAATTTACTTTTCTGAATATTTCCTAACCAAAATCAGTATTTTCAACATTTAATCAGGAAAAATAAAGTTCTTATCTAAAAACCGGACTTTTGACTGGATATTGTACGAATAGGTATATAGTGTGCCCGCTAAAGTCCGTTGTCACCCCAATTATTTCTGAACGGCAAGAGCTATAGTCATAAAAGTGGGGTCTAGGTATAGTAAAGCTGT
Organism: Araneus ventricosus; assembly: GCA_013235015.1. Classification (NCBI taxonomy): domain Eukaryota; kingdom Metazoa; phylum Arthropoda; class Arachnida; order Araneae; family Araneidae; genus Araneus; species Araneus ventricosus. The sequence goes on from BGPR01009754.1 coordinate 9,392, forward strand.
CATGCGCTAATAAAAAAAAACCCGCTTACAGCGCCATCTGGCGGCAAAATTCGGAGTTAGCGTTCTTATCTCAAAAACGGTTCGATATACGGGGAAAAAGTCAATTACAAAGTTGTTTAGCATCATTGATTTAGTATGAGAAGACACCTTCCGTGCAGTAATGTTAAAAATAGAAGGCGTTAAATGCATATTTGTTTGGTTCGCAACTCCTAAAATTGTAACGCAACATAACGCGGAAGAAAAAAGAAAACGTCACACTCCAGAGCATCCCTTATCGTGGTACAGTGTTAGCGTGCGTGATTACAATACGAGAGGACCCCTGCCAAGTGCCCAACAGTACATTCGGGACACATTCCAGCAACAAATCATCGGGTATGGTGGTTGCGTAGAATGGCCTCCACGTTCACCTGACCTGAACCCACTGGACTTTTTTCTGTGGGGATACATCAAACAGCGAGTGTATGCAACCCCTCCACCAACATTGCAGGAACTTCGCAACTGTATTACGAATGCTTGTGCCAGCGTGTCACCTGCCATGTTGTACAATGTGCAGCGGGAAGTGCAGTCCCGTGTCCAGATGTGTATTGTTGCTGAAGGACACCATTTTGAGCATGACAGATAGATGAGCCTCATTTCCGGCAAGTGCAATTTTGTTCAACGCGATCAAACAAATGTGCGTTTTATGCTTTTCTTTTGCATCGTTTTTGTGCGCAAGATGTTTTTATGTAATAAATCGATGATGCTGAACAACTTTGTAATTGACTTTTTTCTTGCATTTCGTAACGTTTTTGAGATAAGAACGCTAACTCCGAACTTTGCCGCCAGGTGCCGCTGTAAGCGGTTTTCTTGCGTAGCGCATGGCAACTTTACTATACCTAGACCCCACTTTTATGACTATAGCTCTTCCCGTTCAGAAATTATTGGGGTGACAACGGACTTGAGCCGGCACACTGTATATTAAGTGTCTGCACATTTAGCGTTAAAAAAATCTTATGGATTATGTCATGATCTGGTAAGGAAGTTTTCATTTGAACGATTGCTTCAAATTGATGCATTATTCTGGAGAAGGGCTTATTAACCTGTGGCCTGCGACCTATTCGAGGTTGCACAGAATATCATTGGGAAACTTTCACACCTCTATTGCCTCCCTCTTCCGGAGATTGTGAACCACTGAGTTCGTGTGCTCCGTTAAACAAAATCATCGCCTCTCTCTTTTTTTACTTTCTCGTCTACGAAGTATACAAAGAGAAAGTATTGTAATCGTCAAAAAAATTCGAAGTCCAGATTTTGACGAATCTCCACGTTTTAGACCTCCCTGAGTCAGAAAAACACAATTTGGGAATTATGTCTGCCTGTGTGTCTGTGAAAACGATAACTCGAAAACTATTAGAGATACAGGGATGAAATTTGATATGTGAACTTGACACAGAATTTGTAGGATTCTATCAAATTTTGGACAAAATCCGTCCACGGGAAGTCTGTCTATCTGTCTGCCCGCGGTCATGTGAACACTATAACTCAAAAACTTGAATAGCTAGATGAATAAAATTTGGTACACAGTTTTATCATCATGAATGTAGGTCCGTATAAAATTTTGGGCCAAATGCGTCAAAGGGTTGACTGTCTATCGGTCTGTATAATTTACTTTTGAAGAGAATCCGTCATCTCCACGTGCATGCGTACTGGAAGAACGGAACGGAATTTCATTACGGAGTAGCGAATTACGTCAGTTTGTCCTTGAGCCGGTAAGAGAGGAAAATCGTTACGCATCTCTTTGAAATTCTTTACCTAGATATTTTTCAATCACTATAATGAAAAACCTTCTGGTAGTCATTGGATTCTGGGTAACAATAGGTTCGAATTTTTTTAAACGTGCGGGGGAAGGAGAAACGGCACCTTTTGGGGGAAGTATTCGAGAAAGTTTAGGGGAGAACACTCCCGCTGGTTGATATTTATAGTCAATTAGCTGATAACATGAAGTTGCTCGGGATGCAATTTTTTTTAAATGCCCCTCTCCGTTTCTTTTTCTACAAATATTGTCACTAACTTTCTCCAACTAACGTAAATCTCCTTTGAATACTTTCTTGTTGATTTAAAGACTTTCAAATTTAGCCTTTTCATTACCTTATGACAATATAGTTTGAATGAGAATGCAAGAAGTTGGAAATAGAACATTTATTTTAAATAATATGCCTTATAATAACTAATAAAACTTTCAAAATGTTGTCAAAAATGTACATTGCAAAACAAGACATCAAAAGACAATGAGAGAAAGAAAATGCAAAAAGTAATAAATTAAAACACAGAAGCATAACATTTTGTCTCGCGTGTAGGTGAATAATAATAGCGAAAAAAAAAATCGTTAATCGAATAATAAAGCAATTAAAAATCAGAAAACTAGATTCTGGACTTTACAACGATTTAAAATTACTGATTTTTGACGAGAATACATGCAGAAAATTCTCAAAAATATGCAAGCACTTAAAATTAAATAAGTAAAAATCTTATTCGAATTTTCAAATATTTTTTACGGCGTCAGCTCCCACTTGTACTAATCCATCAATGTGCCAAATTTGGTACCGGTAAGTCAAACGGTCTGGGCGTGCATAGAGAAGGAATAAAAAGAAGAAAATACAAACACAGAAAATAAGCTTTTTTATATACTATATAGATAAAAATTGATGGAAAATACATCATAAAAATTTTCCAAATAATTATTTCAATTTGTTCTGGTTTGTTATCTTTATCTGGATTTTCTTATGCTGGAATTTCTTATTTGTTTCCCAATTACGGGATTGAGATATAATTATTTACAAAAACAGGATCGCAAGATTAAAAAACCATGTTCAAGAAAAAACAACCTGAACTTTTAAGCACCGTCATGAGTAAATTGTACGGATTTTAATCAATGGATGTCAAGAGGAGGAAAGAAAAAAAAAAAAAAAAACTAATATAATAGGCTCAGATCTGTCTCTCGGTGACGTTCTGACGTCACCAACAATAAAACTCGCGCCATAGCTCTGCGAGACGTTACACAGCATTATTTCATTGTTAGAGAACTTAAATTTCAGTAATTTTAAATTTAAAAAAGTAATTGTCGTTCTAATTTCAACTTGATTATCTCTAAAATAGTGAAATAAAATTTTCTATCGATTGATATAAACTTTATCTCGCTATGATCAATAGTTCCCGAGAAATTTTAAATTATATTAATCGTATATTTCAAATTAATTTTCGTTTTTTAATAGAAAGTAGTAAATGACGTCAGTGGTATATCGTGCACGTGATATAGTTTGGACGCCAAGAATGCATCTGATTATTTATTGCAATAGTGATGATATAATTTGATAATATTTTTGGCAACGTTTGACAAGCAGAGAAGTGCTTTGTTTTGATTAGAATTTCGAAAAAGAATATATTTGAAATTTTAACTTATAACTTACGTTTGACAAGCTGAGAATATCATGGTTATTGAATTATAATAAAATTGTTAAACAACGAAAAATACTTCCCACGGAATTTTGTTTACCAAGAGGTTTTTTGATTAAAGAAATATGTAAATAAAAAATATTTCCTGTCATAAAACATATGTTTATTTTATTTGTTTTCAATCGATGTTAAACATTTCTCTCGCATATATAATTTAAACATGTCAAAGTTAACAGGAAATCTCTCGAATGAAGAGGCAATTTGCACCCGTCATACCATGACGGGTGACTTTCTAGTAATGATGATAATAATAATAAATAAATAAAAAAAAACCATGTAAATATAGACGGCGATTCTAAAAATGTTAATAATTTTCTTTTGAACACACCGCACACAACCAATTTGAAGAAGAATAACAAATAACTCAAGAGCTTGAGGGGGAAATAATCAAATCAACAGATCAAATACTACTTTACACACACCAATAAAATTCTGGTGTTCTGTATTATAATGTACATTTTATTATTCCAATAAAAAGAAATATTAATTTATTGCTTATTAAACTTCACGATCCGATTCTCTCTTTTGTTCGAATTAACCAAACGATAAATTTTTTAATCAATTAATCGATTATAAAAAAGAGATAAAAAATATTCTCATTCCATTTTTAATTGTTGGTTACGCCAGAAGTACCATTTAAAAAATAACTCATTTCATTATTTTATTTTTGTGCAGAAAATGCATTCTGTATTAGCAAACGAGTATAATAAGTCTATCCTCGATGTCTTACATCGCCAATCAATTCAACAGAGTACGCCAACAATGCCAAAAAGTGCGATAACGGGTATTCTTATAGCAGGAGAAACAACTGTGTTGTCATCTTTATCTCACAACATTGCGCAATCTATTTCTGGTTGTTTATAAATATAGGAATCCTCAGTGTCAGTTATCGAGAATCTCCTGGAAGCGTTTTATTTGGTGGAAGATAATTCCAAACAGTTAAATCCCGACATAATGGGTAAGAATCTTTAAAAATATTATTTCATTTCACGTTCTCCATCGCAATGCATTTGTGAGGTGTAGATTTTTTTGTTAACAGTCGCAATTGATTTATCTGCGTTGACAACCGGCATTACAAACGTTTGATATTTTGTATGCCCTTTTGTCATTAATGAATTATCTGTAAATTACTTACCTATGTTTTCTGAATTCGCTGTTAATATTCTGTTTTGTGAGCGTACAAAATTATAGAAAATTTTTTCGTTAAATTTGTTTCTTCTGAATATTCTTAAAAAATGTTCACACATTTGGCATTAAAAAAAATTGTCACATTCGATATAAATATTTATGCTTCGTTCTTTTTATATTAAATTCAGATTAATTACTTCTTCTGAACCAAGATATGCTCACTTACGAGTAAAATTTTAAAATTATTTTACTGATGTGACGAAATTTTATTTTTGTTTTTATGATCAGATCACATTACTAATTTGTTGAAGTGATTTTTTTTATAGTTTGTGTTAGTTCTAAATTATTAATTGACGATTAAAACGTTAAAATTTTATTTGATTTCTTTTATTATTTGGTTGCTAAAATTTCATACCTGAAAATTTTGCATGCAGTGGTTTTCTGGATCCTCCCCCCTGCCTTCTGTATAATCATTTTCTATTTATATCAAACAATAGTATTATTCCATGTATGTTAATATATTATTCCAAATGTATTAATTATTTGTAATTAAATTCAAAGTTCCTCCATTTTCATATTATATAAATTCCTCCTCACTATGAATATTGATTTGAAAAAGCATCCCTTAAATTTTGAAGCGAGGCATTGCACTTACATCGCCTTTTCAAACAAACAAAGTCTAAACAATGCTGTTTTCATAATTTTTTATTAGAGTCAAAATGTCAATATCTAAACATATTTATTTATTAGGCTAGACTTAAGTTTAATGTGCGTTTGCCAAAGTTGATTTTTTTACTGGCGAGTTCTCGCCAAATGTGGTGCACATCAGTTATTTTATTGCAACCCTTTAATGAAAATATGGCGGGCTTTTGGCGAGTATTTCATAGTTGGCGTGATTTTTGCCAACTTGGCGGGAAACCGCACATCAAACTTAAGTCTTACCATTTATTAACTTATATGCAAATTCCTTAAAAAAATGTAGATAAATGTCGAGACAGACAATGTTAGACTTGAAAGAAACTTTTAATTGAAATTTCTTAGTATAAAAATAGTATCTTCATTACCAAACCTCATTTAATTATCACAGTTTATTTATAGATATCTGTGTAATAGAAAATGTAGATTCTGCTGTCGTGAATTTTTTGTGTAAAAGCTTTGCTCGTGATACATTTTGTAACTGTTTTGATCCAAGCCACCTCGAAATAGATATCTCCAAAATATGCGTTTTGAGATACAGTGAAACCTCTCTGAGCGGCCACCCCTCCGTTCCGAGAAAAATTGGCCGCTCAGAGGGGGTGGCCGCTCTGAAGGGTTTTCGTTACAATTACAAGATAATTGCTATAATACATAATATTAATAAGTCTGACACATATTTCTTATTTAAAATGAAGTTTGAGACTTATCTAAAGAGAAAATAGTACTTTATTTAATAATTTTTTACATTTTTTGAAAAAAAGATACAATTTGTGACTGTTTTAAGTTTTTACCCTTCTCGGAAAAAACCATTTTTTCAAGTTCATTTTTCAGTTTAAAAAGTAAATCTCTAACCTATACATTTGTCAAATGGGATGGGCGAACCCACCCGGCGGCCGTTCAGAGGGGTTGGGTGGCCGTTGATAGGGGTTATTTTAATATTAGGTCTATGGGCCGAAAAATCCGTGCCACGAAAAATTGGCCGTTCGAAGAGGTTTCACTGTATATGGCTAGTTTAATGGTGCATTGCAGAAAAAATCCAAATATGCATTTTTTAAAAATGAGTTGTTGCGCTATAAATTATTGCATGTGTGACAAAATGAAGTTAATTTAGTTTTACATGACAACCTCTTAAAGTTTGTAAAAATGAACCTGAAAGCCATAAAATGGTAGCACGTTCTTGATTGCACAACTGTGCAAATTTATATTTTTGCAACCTGTTATTCTATTACTCCTTCTTTTAAAGAATAGGTTCTGAACCTCTGGTACACGTACCCATGGGGGTACACAAAATCGAAGTCAGTAATGGCGGACAAAAGAAAACATAAACGATTTAAAACATTACAGAATTTTGTTCTCCCCAAGTTTTGTGTGAAAAATAAAAGTTGTAGAATCTAAGCCTACACTCAAAATAAAAAAAAAAAGAAAGATAAAGGAAACCTGGTAAATAATTGATGTATTGTCTTCACCAGCCCCGATTATGCATGAATTGCCAATGTCCTCGCAAAAGGTGTAGCTTCACTAGGCACCACTCTGTGTTGTATGTTTTTTTCTAATTCTAGTTTAAGCTTATTAATTCAAGTAATTAGCAGATTTAGGTAAATTTTATATCAATTGATAGAAAATTTTATTTCACTATTTTAGAGCTATTAAATTTGAAATTCGAACAACAATTACTCTTTTAAATTTAAAATTACTGAAATTTAGGTTCTCTAACAATGAAATAATGCTGTTTAACGTCTCGCAGAGCTATGGCACGAGTTTTATTGTTGGTGACATCAGAGCGTTACTGAGAGACAGATCTGGGCTGTTATATTAGCATTTTTTTCTCTTTCCTCCTCTTGACATCCATTGATTAAAATCTGTACAATTACCCTTAACATTATTGAAAAAATCTTCTTTGCATAGACAGATGGTAAGGTGTATCACAGTAGTGGGTACACGAAAATAAAAGGATTAATCAAGAGGTATGGGAAGGTAAAAAGGTTGGAAAACCCTGTTTTAAAGCCTTAAAAGTTTTAAAATAGCTGTAAGTAAGATAAGACATACATATTGAAGTTATTTTTTTTCAAAGGAAAAGCCATATGCATTTCATAAGGCTTTTAAGAACTTTTCATTTGAAAAATATTTAAAAATGCAAGACGTTTGGGATTTCATTTATGTCAGCTTCTAATTATCTATTATTACAACATCTACTGTACAGTTTACATTTCATATCAAATTTCCTGTCCCCTCTCATAAAATAATAAATGTATTTGATTTCTCTGTCCAATATTAAACCTCTAAGCAGCTAGTTATTTTGATGTAATAAATTTATTTTCTGAGAAATTGGTTTTTTATCTAGATAAACTGTATTTTTTTTGACATGCAATTAATTCTTTGTAATCTGAAGAATATTTTATTTTTCTAATTTGAAAGACTTGAGGGTTTGGTTCTAAACAGTAAACACCAGTTTTGCGTCTTGCAGAGTAGGATTTGGCTTCTTTTTGAGAAATACAGTTGTAATTCAAACAGTGGCAATTTGTATATGGCTGTTGCCTGTGAAGAAAAGCATTAGATTGAATTTTAGCAATAAAAACTCTATATCTAGTTCTTTCTTTTTGATAAATGTAGTTTCTTATTTCACTTTTGTAGTTTGTAAAACCGTGTATTATTTTTTATTCAGCAAATTATAAATTATAAAGAGTAAAATTTAGTTGCCTAAAATGTTCTCATTTAAATTCATCAAAGTTTTTTTTTATTACTTTAGAGATCTTTTAATTTTTAGTATTATTTCTCATTTTTCATGAAAGTTAGATTTATAAAAAATGGAGCATCTGGATTATCAAGTAGGCAACTGTCTAGGAGGCCCGCAACTTTCGGGGGCCTCGAAATTTTCTCCGGCATTTTCAGGGTTATTTAAGTTTTGTGCTTTTATTTGGTTTATAAGGGCTATGTATTCGAACGTAGTTAAATTAAAATTAAGTACCGCTTAAATTTCAAAACACTATTCGTAGCAATTTTTTCATGTTTTAAATTTCTCTTGTAGGTATTTGCGGTCAATCTTTTTTCTTACAGTTGACGGATTGACTCGTGAGTCAACACCCCTGTCAAACTTTGCATATGAGTATTTGGAATGCACTAAAACATATTTTGTTGCTCTTTTTATCGTTTTGTTAAAAAATGATTTTTAAATTTAAATTTTTTTTAAATGCGAGATAATGAAACTAACTTTCTTGAAGTTGACCAGCAATTAAATGTCATATAAAATTTTCATAACTATATTTATGTAAAAACTGCTTATATAAATATTAAATTAAAATCAATAAAAAAATCTGACCTTGGTTGTTATGGAGGGGGAGGGCCCGTAAATTGATTTGCCTAAGGGCTAATACAGGACTGAATCTGGCCCTGTTGTGTTCTGTAATACATTTTTTGATATTTAAAATAAATATATCAAGGAATACTACTTGGATAATGAGCTTATGATTCTTGAACTTCCATAGTTTTTTTTTCCCCCAGTTTTATATCACAGATGTGATTATTTCAGTTGAAATATTGGCAATTTCATTTATTTTATTTTCACATCATTCAGCTATTCTTTGGCCCTTTTATATTGTTTTTTTGTGAAATGTTTAGATTTTTCTGTTTCTTTTGAAATAAAATTGTTTAAAATTTTGCTTATTAACCATCTCCCAATTACAACCTAATTTTAATAATTACTCTCTTAAAAATTGATTGTTTTGTCCTTTTCATCTGATCGCGGTTCAAGATTACGAAGTACGCCACAAAATAGTACTCGTGATGTTTTAAAACTAGACGTTAGTATAACTAAAATAAGCTATTTGTGTCGTGTAGCTGCAAAAGTAACCATTTCCACTTTTCAAAAATACGTTTATTCAAAGATTTTATGTCTATTTTACCCTCTTAAAATCTCGCCATCATGAATTGGTAATTAGAATGCATTTCCGAAACGCTTCGAATGCCATGCAGTTTATTTTTCAAATCTCATTTTGACTAGATGTGACGGAAAATCCACTTTTCTCGAAACTTTTCTTATTTGGAGATGGTTTTGCAGCTGCACGGCACATTGCGTTGGCGGTAAAAGGAATTAATATGGATCAAATTAAAGCAGGAATTCTTTCGATTACTTTATTACTTTAAAGAAATATTTAAGACTCTATAATTTATCTTTGAATTTTTTTTTAGTTTGAAGGGGAAAAATGCCAGAAAAAAAACCCAACCAAAACTCTAATGAAATTAAAAACACTTTTGCTTCGTTTTCAAGTACGAGATAAATGGAATGAATCTTTTATTTATACTTTTCTGGTGGTGATTATATTGAACATTTACGATCTTATAAACTTTAAATTGTTATTTTTGATTTAATTTGTCCAAAAGGGTTGTAACTCGTCGCTTAACAAGCAATACCACCTGCCTCACTTTTTTTAAATTTCAAAGAGGAAGAAAATACTCAATTTTTCGCAACGAATAACGAATATTTTAATTTTTTTCCCACATCTGGTACGAACATGCGATCTCATGTTTATATCAGATGTTGAAAAAATTCTGAATTATTTGTTATTCGTTGCGAAAAATTGAGAATTTTCTTCCTCTGAAATTTCAAAAAAGTGAGGCAGGTGGTATTGCTTGTTAAGCGACGGACTTTTTTAGCTTTGTAATTGTAACCCTTCAAAGATGGGTATCTTCTTGTAAACACCTGTATCTTATGGAGCCAATTGTTACTGTCATTGACAGGGTTGCCATATTGGCCCTTTTAAGGCCAAATTATGGAAATTTGGCGTTTTTTCAGAGCCCTTGGCCTTAGGAATTTTCATTTGGCCGTAACTTCATTTTTGGCCTTTTTTTGGCTTTATTTTCATTAATGACTCTTAGAACAGTTTTTAATTACTTATTCTATTGTTTTTAATAAATTTTTGGTATTACACATTTCAAATGATATATAATGAGCTGTCAAACGAAATAGCTCCTGAATAAAACGTTTTAAATTTCTTTCACTTAAATTTTAGTTTAATAATAGAACATAGAACATATGCCTATCAAGTGGGATTCGTTTTCATGAAGGCTAGCTGTTTTTCTAAGAGCAAATGAGGTTTTCAATCATTTTGTCAAATTTGCCTTTTTTACCTTATTTTTAAGAAGCTTTGGCCTTTTTGGCCTTATTTTTAAAAAGGTTTGGCCTTTTGGCCTTATTTTTAAAAAGGTTTGGCATTTTTGGCCTTATTTTTAAGAAGGTTTGGCCTTTTTCGGCGTTATTTTTAAGAAGGTTTGGCCTTTTTCGGCGTTATTTTTAGAAGGTTTGGCCTTATTTTGCTATTTTATTCTGGCAACCCTGGTCATTCAGAAAACAAAGGACAGCGACTGCCATTCGCTGTCACTAGTGTTGCTAAATATTAACATCATGCGTGTATTCAGAAGCAGGGGGAGGTGTTATTCGTGAATCGCGTGAATGCTTTTCAATGCCAAATTCTAGCAACATGTACGTGCCACTGACGATAGTGATTCAATAGCAGTTATCTTCACAATCCGCTGTGAGCGAATATTATCGTATGCTGGAGAGGATGGTTTAATTTTGTACTGATAAAAAAAAGAACTTCCTCTACGTGTTTTCGTATCATTTTCTAATTCGTCTCCTCGGCTATTTTTTACTTTGATATCCGTTCAGACATGGAATTTCGTCCATTTTAAGGCGGCAGAACTCTGATTTTTCCATCTATAAATATCATTTTAGATCTACAGCATTCTTCATCTAGAGTCGGTATTGGACAAATAGAACAGAAATTCTTTCGTTTTCCAATCCTTTTCACTCGGAAAATTAATTAAATGCTTAATTATTAATTCGCGTTTTAGGGAATGAAGGCTTATTTTAATACTTCGAGAACTGAAAATATGATTTTTTAATTAATTTAATCCTAAAAATTAATCTGCGGTTTTTTGCAATTCTTTGGGGTTGGCTGTGACCTGTTAGTAGGGTCTTGGTTTTGAGGTTGCAGGATCGCATGGTCGAGAGCCAGTTTTACCAAGGATATGCAAGGTGTGTGGGCCTAGTGCATGCCCCGGAAGCAGAAAGTGCTTAAAAGTGCGACGTGCGTCGCAGAACAAACGCGGTCTTTGCAGAACATTTCATCCTTAAAAAAAAAAAGGGGGGGGGGCATTAATAAGCTTGAATCAGATACCCACGGATTAATGAAATTTATGGTATTTAATATTTCTATTCCTGTGTTGGAAGCAATTTGTGAATCTTGGGGATCCACAATCGACAAAATTGTTCAAAAAAGACCCACCGCAATTGATGGGGACTGTACCGATGTGATGTGTTGTAGGGAAGTATGACTTCACCATGTGTCTTTTCAGAATTTTATTCTCACATGAAGACACATAACAAACGGGACATCACACATTACAAGACGTTTAACACCTGTCACTTTATATAAACCGAGCGAAACATTGTTAGAGAAAACTTCAAACATAGCAGGGCGCCATTTCGCTTCCATCACCCAGCGTCGGTCTCTCCCCCACATCCAGCGTCTCTTCTTCGTTCTCTCTCGTCCGCCAAGGGGCGGGGAGTCTGCCCAGATTTTGGAGTACAGGGGCAGATGTTACAGGACGACGCAGCAGTTGTAACAACTGACAAAAGAATATTTATTTATTCCATTGGTGCACCACCTGGCCATAAATCTGTTAGAAAGTTGTTAAAAGCGGCCATGGTAGCAATGTACGGACCAAATTTTCATAAACATTATGTGAACAGTACTACCCCATTAATGTCGCAGTATCTGGCTTCAAAAGTCATTGACAGAATTGCAAATTCTGAATGCATGCCTTTGTTTTAAATAATTAATTTTAATATAATGGTTTGTCATTAATGAGTAATAAAGATTCTACGGGTTAATTAGTATTTTTATATCTATTTTGCGTTTTACTGTGGTCCGCCAAATTTGGACAAACTGCCTGCGGAACATTTCAGCCAGTGTTAGGTCATGTTGCAGAACACTGGATATAATTCTGCTGCATGCTAAATCTGCCGTCGAGGATCAAACGTCCTCACGTTGGTGTGGCGTGGAAGTTTGTAGACGGGATGCTGATTCGGGTCGTCCTCGTCATCAGCACACGCTTCAAAACACTTCATCCCCAAACAACCCTTATTTTGCTTCCAAACGATTCCTTGGCCGCGGTGGTTTAATGGTAAGGTCTCGGCTTCGGAGCAGAAGAATTCCAGGTTCGAAACTCGATTCCACTGAGGATCCGCCGTGTATCATGCTTAGGGAGTCGAATGTCCTCCCACTGTTGTAGTGCGGAAGTTTGGAGAGGTAGGGTGTCACAATTCAGGTGCTTTCCTCGTCATCTGGCCACGGATCAAAATGACGAGGTTAGTTGCAAAATAGCCATCGCGTTGCTTCAAAACGGCACGTTAGTAACTACAGTGAAACCTCTCTGAGCGGCCACCCCTCCGTTCCGAGAAAAATTGGCCGCTCAGAGGGGGTGGCCGCTCTGAAGGGTTTTCGTTACAATTACAAGATAATTTCTATAATTCATAATATAAACAAGTCTGACACATATTTCTTATTTAAAATGAAGCTTGAGAATTATCTAAAGAGAAAATAGTACTTTATTTAATAATTTTTTACATTTTTTGAAAAAAGGATACAATTTGTGACTGTTTTAAGTTTTTACCCTTCTTGGAAAAAACCATTTTTTCAAGTTGGTTTTTCAGTTTAAAAAGTAAATCTCTAACCGATGCGTTTGTCAAATGGGATGGGCGAACCCACCCGGTGGCCGTTCAGAGGGGTTGGGTGGCCGTTGCTAGGGGTTATTTTAACATTTAGGCCTATGGGCCGAAAAATCCGTGCCACGAAAAATTGGCCGTTAAGAGGGGTGGCCGTTCGAAGAGGTTTCACTGTATATAAACTGACTGTTCTTTGAACTAAATCTTGGGTTCTCAACCTTTTTCCCCTCGCGTACTCCTTTATTAGTCTTTTTATTTTCGCGTACCCCCTATTGATGTACCCCCTCCAACCATCCGTCTATGCAAAGACGCTTTTTATAAATAATATTAAAGGCTTAGGAAAGGTTAAGAGTCAAATTACAAGAATTATTATCATTTGCTGGACTTATTTTTGATTTTACATTTTATTTTACTTTCTCGTATACAAAGAGAAAGTATTGTAATCGTCAAAAAATTCGAACTCGATATTTTGACGAATCTCCACGTTTTAGACCTCCACGAGTCCGAAAAACACAATTTTGGAATTATGTCTGTCTGTGAACACGATAACTCGAAAACTACTAGAGCTACAGGGATGAAATTTGGTATGTGATCTTTACATATAGTTTGTAGGTTTCTATCAAATTATGGACAAAATCCGTCAAAGGGAAGTCTGTCTGTCTGTCCGCGGCCTTGTGAACACTATAATTCAAAAACTTAAATAGCTAGATGGATAAAATTTGGTACACAGTTTTTTCATCAGAAATGTAGGTCCGTTTAAAAGTTTGGGCCAAATCCGTCAAAGGGTTGACCATCTGTCGGTCTGTATAATCGCATACTTTTGAACGCCATAACTTTTTAACAAAATTACTTAGATAAATGAAATTTCGTATGTAGTCTTGAAACCCCAGTTGTATATTTGCCTCCTATTTTCGTTTAAATCGGTTTAAAAAAAGATGTTGAAATTGCATATTCGTTTTTTCCCCTCATTCTACGACGCAAAAAAAAAAAAAAAAGTCGCGAACTCTGGAGCGAGTGTTTTCCGCACCTTAGGGAATACCGCACATTTTCCGGCGCGCGGTGATCCCCACCCCTACCCTTGTTATTCCTATGCGAGAAAGTTTTGGGGAGGCCACTTCCGCTGGTTACAATAGTATTAGTTCAACGCCAAAACGAATGAAACCAGTACTGTAATAATTCCATGTTTCCTTCTTCCTTATTTCGAGCATAGGCTTTAGAACTTGCACAACTTTTACTTCACATACGAACTTTGGGAAACAAAATTCGGTAACTTTTTAAATCCCTTTTGTATTCTTGTGTCCACCATTGCCGACTAGGACTGGGCGATGTTAAAGTTTTAGCATCGCGATGTATCGCCACTCTAACATCGCGATATTTCGATACATCGCGATGTTTCGATACATCAATGTTTCGCAATTACTATTGGCTAATTTTGCATTCTTACACTTTTGAGTGGATGATTAAGGCATTTATATGCTTAAAATAAATTCAATCCTTAGTTACCTAACAAATAAAGTGTCAAAAAATACTATAAATTTGTCTAGTTATCAACAATAAATCGTATATTAAAAGCAATTAATGCGATCTTCTCTTCAACCAAACAAACGATGAACGGCAAGATTGATAATTATACCCTTGTACTTAAAACAACTTCAGAGAATTTACACGATTAGAAGAAAGCACGAGGCCACACGAAGTAATGCACGTTTCGATGACTGAGAGATTCTACAACAGACAAAACACTTCGCTTCCTCAATACTCGAGATGAGTTATTTTCATTCGCGGTCACATCGGGAGTCATCGTGTCAGCACAACGATCCGCACTTCGCAACGTATGTCTCTACTTGATGAGTCACGATGGAAGAAACATGGGGAAAGATACGCCACGGT
>BGPR01009754.1:38966-55933 GCA_013235015.1 Araneus ventricosus
TAATGTGTGTGTTGGTTGCTCTACAAGACAGATCTTATTCAAATCTCTAGTAATAATAAGGGATTAATGTGTGTGTTGGTGCTCTACAAGACAGACCGCTGAACCTAGAGCTGCGAAACTTTGCACGAACATTCTTTGGAGGGTGGAAATATGCACCGTGGGAGCAATATTTTTGAAATTTTAATTAATTAAAAATTAAGTGAGATTTTAGCGTTTTTCCTTAATAACTTCCGAAAATATTGCAGCACAAAAATCATTTTTACATCATCTCAAAGTGCAAAGAATTTACCTTTTCAATGCTATCAATTAAGTTGCCACACACACGAATCGACGAAACTTTCGACCGACCCAAGGTTACTGCTAGTCCCAGAATGCATTTTTTCTATCCGATTGGCTGGCGGTACCAAGCGAAAGTGACGTCATATTCTCGGTCATTTTATTTTGCAGCTAATCTTAATTACTTCATTTTACTGATCCAACAATCATTTCATTTATTTGTTTTATACTTTTTGATAGTCGCGCATATATGCTGATATCTTTAGTTAAAAGAACAAGTTATTCATCTCGCTCATGTTCCTGCGTGTACTTTCACTAAAAGTCGAGGTGATATCAATATATATATATATATATACTAGCTGCATGGCCCGGCGTTGCACGGGCAATCTTGAATAATGGGATATTCCCGAGCGGAGAGAAGTGAGATCATGTGAGGCCTTGGGATCCATATTTTCATATGCCCAGCTCCATTTTTTTCAACAGATATTGTCGCTTACTTTCCCCAACAAATGTAAATATTCTTTCAAATCTAGTCTTTTTATTACTAATTTTCATATGCCCGCCTCCGGTTTATTTTTTTACACATATTGTCGCTAACGTAAACGTTACTTTTCCCCCAAAACGTAAAAAATCCTTTGAATCCTATATTGTTTAATTAAAATTTTTAAATCCAACCTTTTAATTACCTTATAGTTAATAACCCAGCATTTCTCTGAATCCACATTTTTTCATATGCCCGCCTCTGTTTTTTCCCTACAAATATTGTCAGTAAGCTTCCCCAAGAACGTAAATCTGTTTTGAATCCCCTATTGTTGGATTAAAACTTTCAGTTCTAGCCTTTTTACTACCTTAAAGCAGTTTGGTTTGAATGAAAACGCGAGAATTCTTATGCTTATAAATTAAAACAGATTAGCATGATATTTGTTTTGCAAAAGAAAAAATAAAACGAATAATAATGAAAAAAAACGGATAAAAATAAATTAATATTTTCCCCCGACAAACATAAATGTTGCGAAACACCATACGACAAAAAAAAAAAGAAAGAACAATGTAGGTAAACGATTTTTTTTCATTTGTTAATAAATCCAAACACAGAAGATCGCTCAAAAGGAAATACCAACTTCCGTTAAATAAATAAATAAAAAAAAATGCAACACCGGATGCGAAAACTAATAATAGGGAAAAAAAGAATCCGCCGTGAATGAATTCACCATTCTGCCAATAGATGGCAGCACGTCAATTCATTCATTTTGACGTTTTTAATTAATATCTTTTTAACTAATTGTAATTTCGGAATTTAAATGGCCGAAATCGATTACTTTGATTATTCCCCATCTTTTGGTACATTCCGCTTACTTCTCCGTTCAGCGGTTCGTGAGAAGATAGCCGGACATACATACATACATACTTTTGTTTACCTTCGAATTTTAATAGGATAGATATATTCGGGTGTCCCAAAATACAAGGGAATTATTTTTTTGCAAAATTGAATACGCATACCCTCTATTTTTTTTCTATTTCACCTCAGTAACATAAATAAAACGTATTATTGCAATAAGATAACGGTAACCCGTGCCGAGTTGAGGTCAAACTTGAACGTGAACTCTTGTACGGGGTATGGAAAGATTGCAAAATGTATGTTTCTTTGGTACATAACACACCAATTTATTCAAAGCAGATATTTATTACCATATTACAGTAAAAGAAACATTACTGTGCATATTTCGTTTCAATGTTTGCTTTTTACTGTCAGGATAAATCTTCATGTGTTCTTGTAGGCAACGTAACAAAAATTGTTTTTGTTCGTCCTCAACCGTTATTAAACCATGAAAGTCCTGCATAATTTTTACCGCTCTTTCAGCTGTATTGTTCACTGCTCTAAGCATTGAGACTGTCTTTTTTCGCGTCTAGAAACGAAGCGTTACTCGCCCATGAAAAGGGACTCTAGTTGAGAGAACTATAATCAATTTTGAGTCTAGAAAACAATGTCTGGCTTTTGACTGATATGAAATCATCGATGCTTTTCTCTGTAAAAAAATAAAATGACAGGTAACAATTGCGTGATATAAATAACCAAATAAAAAAACTACAAAATCAATGTAGTATCAAATTCACCATACAATCCACAAAGTTCTTCCTTCGATAGAATGTATCTTTTCTCATGGGTCGAGAAAATTTCTCTATGCAAATTTTCCACCATTTTTAATTTTGTGTCTTCGTCCACATCATCATCAAAAAGTGCCAGTACTGCTATTTCGTCAGTAAAATACCATAAATGCTGGCTAAATTTCTGTAAAGCAGCTTTCGAGATACTTTCATTCACTTTTTCGTAAGCTTTCAAAGATTTCAAAAAGCACAAATCTTTGTAGGGTACTTTAACTGCCAAAATGCATTGAAGCCATGGTTTAACGTAGATTGTCACAATAAAAAAGCAGATGTCTAACAGTGCTTCCTTACCCTTGGTGTTTAATTTCAGCTGAGAACTAAATAACGATAGTTTTAGGGAGTAAATCGCTCGGGACATCCATCTATGCCTGGCACCCGGAGGACAGATTTTAATTTTTTTTCTGCATCTCCACCTCAAAATACGATAGAAAGTTCGATCAACTCTCGATAGTCATCTCTGACCATAACATTTTTAAGTTCAGCTTGGTAAAAGTCAAGCAAATTTTCAAGTTCGGGTACGGTTCGGAACAATTCCACTGTTTCTCTATAGCCCAGATAATCAAAATTGGGTCTTTGAGGCTCCAGCAGCAGAATTCTCCAAATTGGCAAAAATCAACAAAATTCCGCTTCGTTGGAAAATTCATAGAATAGGAGAATTCTTCCATTATAAAAGGTGTAATTTTTGTCAATCGTATGGACATACCACCAAGGACTGCCTCAACACAACTCTTAGCTGTGGTCATTGCGCAGGCCACCACATGTCTCGGGACTGAAACTCTGAGTACATTAATTGTGTGAACTGTCTCAAAAATAATCAAAATTTTGGTACTGTGTATCCAACATGGCACCACACTAAACATCCCTCTTGTCCATGCCTCCAAAGTATTATAAATAACTATATTAATTCACGCGATTATGATTAAACATCAATAAGCAAGTAATCATATTGTGAATTAATCTCTTTTTGTACATAATGTGATATCGGGTATCTGTATTTTGTTTTTCATCATGCATTCTACAAGAATTGACTAATACATTTCTTTATTTTCACCTCTAGCATAGTATATTTGTAAAAAGCACCTGGCTGAGTGTCCCAAGAATGGTTCATATTCCGGGCAAATAAGTTCTATAAACTATTTTCTAATACAAGTGAAAATGTTTAACACTAATTGGTGAATTTTTCTCTTTTTCACACCCAATTTTGAAAAGAATTAAACATTATATTGTATTTGCTTATGACTGTTATGTACATCTATATTTGTTTTTACCATTTACTCTACTAGTATCTAATAATGCATCAATGAATCTATATTTTGTTTTATCACATGCTCAAACAGCAATGGGCAAATATTCATTTGAGAATTTATTTCTTTTGTGCATAATTTAATATTGTTTATCTGTATTTTGTTTATCATCATATAATCTTCAATTTTTTACCAATGCAATTCTTCATTTCACCTCTAGCATAGTACAATAATATAAAGTATCCGGATAAGTGAAAAGGAGTTGACCATTTTATGGGCAGTCAAGTTTTATAAATAATTATCTAATTCACATGATCATGTTTAAACATTAATTAGCTAAGTTTTCATTTAGTGAATTTATCTAACACAACTCAACATAATATTGGATTTGCGTAAAATTGTATTGAGTTTCTGTGTTTTGTTTTTCATCAATTATTCTACAGGTATTTAACATTGCATCTTCTTTCTCACCTCAAGCATTGTATTATTGCGAAGTGTCTCCGGTTAAGAGTAACAGGAGTTATCCAACTTTTGGGCAATGTCTCAACGTTTTAATATACTTAGTTTTGTGTTTCTTATCATAAAGTGTTAATTCAAATTCAACGAGAAAATAGATAGTGCATTATCCATAATAAACTCATCAAGTATTATCTATACTTATAAAAGGCAATGTTTGTGTGCGTGCGTGTGTGTGTGTTTGTCTGCGATGTCCAGACGAATCTATCGCACTTACAGCCATGAAATTTGGTACACAGGTAGTCGTAATGGTGACTGAATGCACCTCGAAGCCGAAATTTTAAATTTTAATCTAGAAATTTTTTTATTTAATGTTTTGTGTTGTTTTGGTTGATTTTTCGCACTAATTTCTCAATAGAATGGTTTCGAATAATTGTACGACAAAAATAGGTAGACCATCGGAAAGAGCACGCGATTTCCATTCTAATGAAGTTAGTTTTGAATTTCTAACGTAATTTACTGAATTTTGAGAATTTTTAAAAAAATAGTCAGTTTCACCATCTAAATGTTAGTTTTGTTCTTAAATTTGTTGCATCCGACTTTCTAATAACACTATTATTTTCAATTTTTTTCAGCTTATAACTAGAACGGTTCTCTCTGATTTAAAACAAGAACGGTTAAAATATCTTTTCTCGTTTTTTTTTTTAATTAAATTATTCCTGGGCAGATGAAAGTTATTTTTGTCGAGCGAAATTTCTTCAGCGACAGTCTTCCGGAACCCAGCTTTCAATTTGATTGGATGAAGGGTCAGGTGACGTCATAACCTTCGGAGCTTTTTGTCATGCTCTAAGAAAGTTTTCATTTTGTTGAAGTCCTGATTCCACGGGCAACAATTTTTTTATATTGTTTTGGATTAATGTACTCTGTACTGTTTTTCTATATGTTATTATCTCGGAAAAAATAAGCGGGAAAATCTATAATGTGTATCTTTTGTTTTGAAAACTTTTTCGTGTCATTGTGGGCGATTTTTTTTTTATTATTTTGTTGAAGTCCTGATTCCACGGGCATCGCCGTGCGCGTACCACTAGTTAAATATAATTCATTTCCTCATCAACTACCGCGTAAAGGTGTTTAGTTTTAATTATTCTCAGCGCAGTATCTAAACTAGCATTGTGCAGCAGGATTTTAGTTTCCCAAGTATATCCTGCCAAGTCTTCAAACATGTTTGATCATAACCTTTCTCAGCACAGTGTCATCTCTTAATGTTTCTTTAATCAATATTTCATCCTTTCATGGTATCAATGTAAATTGAATACTCTTCTCCTATGGCATTATTTTTCCGGCAATATGTCATGTTAATCTCCTTTTCTCAACAACATCTATCAAGATATCAAACATTGTTCAACTGTGCAAGCACTTCTTAATATACAAGTTCCAATTTTATAGGCATTTAGTATTTTAAATATATTCTGGGTTTTGTAAATATATCATTCTTATTTTTAAACTAGCAGTACGCGCACGGCGTTGCCCGTGGAATCAGGACTTCAAAAAAGTGGGTGGAAAAAAATGCCCAAAATGGCAGGAAAAAGTTTCGTAAACAAAATCAAAACAAAAAATACACGTTATTGATATTCCCGCTTATTTTTCTTTGCGAATGGCGTCACCTGCCGCGAAGAAGGTCACGTTGCAACAATGCATTGTGGGATGGTCTGGAGAAGCTCTCGCTACGAAAAAACTGTTTAAACCGACCAGGGAAAAATTAATTTAAAAAAAAACGAAAAAAGATATTTTAACAGTTCTTGTTTTAAATCCGACATAAATGTTCCATTTATAGGCTGAAAAAAATGAAAATTATAAAGATGTTAGAACGTCAGATGCGATAATTTAAAGAAATCTTTTTTAAAAATTACCATAAAAGTGACTATTTTTCAAAAATTAATCAAAATTCAGTAAATTACGTTAGACGTACGAAACAAACTTCATTAGAACGGAAATCGTTTGTTCTTTCCGATGGCATGACTGTTTTTTCCGTACAATTATTCGAAGCCATGCTATTGAGAAATGAGTGCGAAAAATCACCCCATAAGACACAAAATATTAAATAAAAAAATTTCTAGATTAAATTTCAAAATTCCGGCTTCGAGGTGCATTCAGTCACCATTACGACTACGTGTATGCCAAATTTTATGGCTGTAAGTGCGATAGATTTGTCTGGACATCGCAGACAAACACACACACACGCACACAAACATTGCCTTTTATAAGTATAGATGTAAAAGATCCAATTTACACTAGAACGGGCCTCAATTTTGTGAGGGGCCCGCAACTATTTTCTACAATGTACCTCGTTTGTGAAACATTACATGTCAATTCTTATGTTTATGTATAACCATTTATTTGTTTCTTAAATAAAGTTGTTCGGGGGACGGTTTTCTGGTGCGGGCCCCGGTGGGGGGGGGGTTGATCTCTTAATCTAAGGGCAACCATCCAAACTGCGAAAAGGGACCACAAGGTCTCAAAAGCGGGGCTGCCCTGTAGCGTCAATGTTTCTCTATAGCACTGTATTTTAGTGGGAGCGATGTTTTCCCAATTATCTTTGAGATTTTTAAAGAGTGGAATATCGGAGCTTGTTGTCACTTGTTTAAATTTCACTTTGAATACGGCCTTTAATACAGTTCGTATATACATGATGGCGGCAAGCGAAAAAAAGCCTATAAAAGTTTTGCTCGAGGAGTGCACAAGCACCATTAAAACGACCTGTATTCGAAGCCATAGTATCACAACAGAGAATTTGGACTTTGTCTTCGAGATTTCAATCTAAGATCGCCTTCCAAACAGCCTGTGCCTGTTCTTTGTCTGTAGAATTATCCAGTCTCGGCACAGCAATGATTTGTTCTTGAAGTCCATATGAAATAACTACAGGCAAGCGTTCTTCTTTCGATTTTCGAGCACTCAAAGCTAGGGATGTATAATCCACGATTTTTTCAGTAACAAATATGTTTGCTATTGCTATTTTTAAATATCTATTCCAAATAATTGTTATTTCAATCACAAGTTTTATTTTCAAAAAGTCTTATTAAGTATAAGTAAAATGTTCTAAAAATTCAAATAAATAAACTGTTGTTACTTCTACTTATTGTTTCATACTTTCTATTAAGGTTTAATGTTTAGTTCTTCGTATTGTCAACAGATGGCGCCAGCAAAAATTCTTGACCTTGAGTTCACGGGTCACATTCACAATCAATAATAATCGACCACAGAAGCCATCCTTCGACGTCGCAGTTTTCGATGCGATCACAGTATGGGATCTTTACCGCGACTATTCTTTTTTTATATAATTACTGCGATACTGTCAATAAAAAAGAAAAACGAATACTTGCTCCTTTGAGTTCCCGACGAAGCTTCGAATTACAAAAGCGACGTTAGCTTTCGAAAACGCTTATCACAACAGGAGGGGTGGCTCACAGAAAGAGGTCTTAAACCGCGATGGGGAGGGAAGCGCGAAATGTGATAAAATAGCAGACGAGTTGGGGTATGGTGATCTGCGCGGTGAAGCGTGACCTGCTTATCTGGAAGGTCACCGGTGAAGACTCTGTTTCCCCCGGGTGGGTTGTGGTGATACCCCACCCCTATGTGGGGAAGGTATTTCATGCTTTTGATGGCGCCATCTATTGATAGTATATAGAACTAAAAAATAAAACCCCTCAAAATTACATTAAAAAGAAAAGAAATTAAAATTTAAAAACATACGCGTACATTTTACATTTATGCAGCGTACATTTTATACAAATGACTGAATCATACCTTTTTGACAGTAGTATTCATCACTGGTATTTGTGATTTTTTAATATTGCGTAGAAAATAACAGTTCGTCAAATATTCGTCATCCCTACTCAAAGCAGGCAACAGTTTGCCATCCCAGTGTAAAGTCATTACATCCGGTACCTCGTTTTGGAAATCAATTTTTATGTTTTCCGCGCGTTCCTTCCGTTTCTCTGTTCGGATTCTTTGAATTGAAGACTTGCTTATCGGAAATTCGTCAATGTTACATCCAAGTGCATCAATAGTAGCTTCAAGAATAAACACAGAATCTCGCATACTTATCTGACACCTGTCTAATGCAGCAACTAACTTTGGAGTAATAACCCAGATAGCACGTAAGTTTGCAGCAAGTTTTATTTTGAGTTCATATTACCTTGTCATAGCAAATTTGACGCGTCAAACTTGAAACGAACTTGTAGCAAGTTCGCCGTGACAACTAGCGCCATCCTCGCTTGCAAAACGCGTTTGCCACAAGTTCGCCATGACAAATAGCGCCACCTCCTTGCATTGCAAGCTTGCAAAACAAGCTTGATGCAAAGATGGCACAAAGAGATAATTATCTTTGTCTATGTTTTAAAAAAAACATCCGATTTTTAATAGCATTTCCTAGACCGTCCTTCTTTTTATTAATTCAATAAATCAATGATAATTTGAAAAAAAACTAACTTTTTTATAAAAAAAATTTTTGAAACAATTTCCGTCTTTTTACTAAATATAGCACTCGCACTTTAAAGAAAACTATATCGCCTTTTTCTGAATGTTGAAATTTTAACGTTTATAAACAAAATTAAACCGAAAAAACGGTCAATGTTTGTTGAAAAATAAACTTATACATTTTGTCCCATTTTAAAGTAATTACTTTTGAACTCTAATTTCATAATTTATTCTACTAGCAGAACGTAGTTATTAGCGAAAATCGCTCTCTCTTCGACTTCAAATCATATTCTCAACTCGAAAAATTAATGAAATCAAGAAAACAGTTTAAAATAATTCGTATACGAACCGAATCAAACGATATATTAGCGAAATCTATCTTCTCCTCTCGTAGTCGAACTGGCCGAGGGGTTTAGACGTCAGGCTACTAAGCG
Source organism: Araneus ventricosus (assembly GCA_013235015.1). Lineage (NCBI taxonomy): Eukaryota > Metazoa > Arthropoda > Arachnida > Araneae > Araneidae > Araneus > Araneus ventricosus. The sequence goes on from BGPR01009754.1 coordinate 48,019, forward strand.
GTTGGTCGCGAGTTCTATTCCGAGGTTGTGTTCGTACTCTCTTTTTGCTATAATTTGCAATGAGTTTGACGCGGCAAGCTTGCTACAAATTCGTCCCATGGTGACTTCGAAGATTGCGTTAACTTGTTTCAAACTTGTTGCAAGCTTGCACTCTTGTCATGTTAAACTTGTTTTAAGCTTGCACTCTTGTCATGTCAAATTTGTTCCAAGCTTTCTGCAAACTAAAATTGCTATCTGGGAAAATCTTTCATCATTACTGATTTGCTTGTCTCAGGTTCTGAGCTTTCGATCACAGTGTCGGGAAATCTTCTGAATCTATATTTTCACTAGAATTCGAACAGGAATCTTCTTGCAATGGTTCGTATGATGCCGAGGATTTTGAAGCGGAAACATATTTGAGTCGCCAATTTTCTTCTTTGGCAACTTGAAGTCGCGCCCTTTCCTTTTTGTCGGTCCGTTTTTTATCCACTCCACCTAAGCGACCCGGTCGGCCCGGCTCTCTTTTTCGCTGCAAGAATATCCTATCTTCCTCTATTTTCATTAACTGAAGTGCATCAGCGTGGGCAATGTCGAACAAATTGTCTAAATTACTTATAAATTCTTGTTGTCGCCGCTTGAATACGCCTTGTAATTTCTTTGCATTTTTACTTTCTCGTATACGAAGTATACAAAGAGAAAGTATTGTAATCGTCAAAAAATTCGAACTCGAGATTTTGACGAATCTCCACGTTTTAGACCTCCCTGAGTCCGAAAAACACAATTTTGGAATCATGCCTGTGTGTCTGTCTGTCTGTGAACACGATAACTCGAAAACTATGAGAGCTACGGGGATGAAATTTGGTATGTGGTCTTTAAATATAATTTGTAGGTTTCTTTCAAATTTTGGACAAAATTCGTCAGCGGGAAGTCTGTCTGTCTGCATGTTCGAGGTCATGCGAACGCTATAACTCAAAAACTTGAATAGCCAGATGGATAAAATTTTATACACAGTTTTATCGTCATGAATGTAGGTCCGTATAAAATTTTGGGCCAAATCCGTCAAAGGGTTGATTGTCTGTCGGTCTGTATAATAGCATACTTGTTCAACTCCATGCGCATCCGTAAATGCCTGTGCAAAGAAGGGATACTCCGAAAACTTGGCAGTTTGCCAAAAACCAATTCTGGCGGCGAGATTTTGTAAGGAAGCAAACATTTAGGCGTCTCGTTTTACTTGCGTATTGGAAGCAATCTCTGCGCATGCGCAAGCTATTCAGCGAGCAAGCTATTCTCCTGTTTTCTTCTCCGCACGCGGAACTTGCAATGCTTGAGTTTGATAAAAAAAAAATATTGCGAAGTTTTAATACATACGTATCTTTTTGAATATGATTCTTCACCTCAATATTTTACTATCACTATAATCAACAATGAAAAACTTTCTGATAGTCATTGCATTCTGGGTTACAGTTGGTTCGATCTTTTTAACAACGCAAGGGGAAGGGAAATGACAAATGTTTGAAAAGTATACGAGAAAGTTTAGGGGAGGCCACTCCCGCTGTTTTTTGTAAGTCTCTCCAAACTTGATACACGTTAACAAGTTTCGTGACACAATTTGGCGACTATTTGGTAGGTATGCGTGCCTTTTCCCAAATGATAATACATCCGCGAATAGAGAGATTTGCACTTTCTTTAACAGTTAAATTCACTTCTCGAAAATTGTAAAACAAATTTGTCCATTAGAGGGAAGTTTTGAACCCGTTATTTGATGTTTTATGTCCCCTATTAAAAATATCTCTTTTTTAGAACTACGCAATTCAACTGTCATGTTCTGTTCACTGATTAAAAATTATACAAACATTTAGTAACAAAATAACTTGGAATTATAAGCACATTGACACGTGGACGTGCGCTGTCCTGAGTAAACTGGTATTGACACGTTTCACGGGTTGCCACTGTCGAAGCTTTCCAAAAACTTTTTTAACTGTTTTGTTTTGTCTTACCATTTGCAGCTGCTGTGTGCTCCGCAACAGACTGACACGTGTCAGCGTTCGCTCGTTTCAGTACGCAAGTACTGACTGACACGTTTAGATGCAAGTCGGCACGGGTTGCCGTGGTTCAAATTACATGAAACTTTATTTACAATTGTTTTGACATAAAAGGAAACAAGTAATATAAAAAAAAAATTAAAGTCAATTCCTACTTAGGTCAACAAAGAAAAATTTTATTTTAGTTACTTTTTATTAAGTAATTACAATTAATATAAATATGTATATACATATAACAGAATCACAATATTAAGTGGCAAAAATTTTTCATAATACTTACAATTCAGAACGCAACCAATCAAGCATTTTAGTCAAACTATCGAGACCGAATTTCTTTTTAAAAAGTAACGTTTAAAAGTAAAGGACCGTGAGTTACATTTCTGAGATCACATTTGCTTTCGTCAGTTATTACTGAATCATTTTAAAAATTCACAACGGCGAAAAATTTTTCGTTGAAACAGATACTACGTCAAGTACTTAAATTGCCTCACAGCTCATTCAGAGAACTAAAATTGGCAATTAATTAATTAAATTTAATTAATGAATTAATATTTGAAAAAACTGTATTAACATCAAGTGTCATCCACTACAAGTTTTAAAAAATGTATTTGAACTTGAGTGGATGAATAAAAAGTATTTTATTAACGATTGGAAATTTGAACAAGATATATAAATATATATAGGGAGAGCTTGAACTAATAGTAGGAATTGAAAAAAAAAAAAAATAAGAAGGTATGCGGAGAAAAAAAAACGACTTTGATTTTTTGGGGACACCCTAATATACTTCTGTATGATCATATATAACAAGTTATATTTAGATTTATATATATATATATATAATGTCTTCGTTGTTGTAGTCGTTAAATAACAAAAACCGAATTATATTCGAATTTTCATTTTATTATGGGAGAGTGACGGACATACGTGCATATTAGTCGAAGTTTTTTTTGTAAAAGTGTACAGAAAATCCTCGATTCTCTCAGATAAGGGAATAACAATAGAACACGTGATCGAAGTAAAGTGAATATTGGCTATTTTTAATAAATTACGTAAACGTTTTAGGAAAAAATGTCTAGCGCCAACGAGTCGCTGAAGAAGTCGCAGAAAGAAAGAGTCGCAGTTTAAGAAAATCACTTTTCTTAAACTGCAGTTTCGTTTTATTTCCCGCGCTGGAGGTATATTAAATCTCGCGTTTTGGCATATTTATTACTAAAAGAATATTCTAATTACTTCCACGCGCCCACATAAATCGCGAAATCAGCGACTTGTTGGCGCCATGCTTTTCCCTAAAATATTTACATAATTTACTAAAAATAGCAATTATTCCCTTCACTTTGATCACGTGTCTATAGGTTAATCCCTTATCTGAGAAAATGCAGGGATTTTCTGCTCGCTTTTGACTTGAAAACCCTGAACTAAGATGCACGTATGTCAGCCGCAGGTTGACTTAAATATTTTGATAATACAGGAAAAGTAATTATTTGCTCGACCTGTTCCTTACTATAACGCCTACATTATATATATATAGTGTTTTGATTTCGTTTTCAAAACTTTGGTCTTTTTTTATTTTTTTGAAGTCATTATGCTACGGGCAACGCCGTGCGCGTGCTGCTAGTGGTCTTATAATTGTGAGCTGCGTTTATGATGACGAGTTTGACACCTGAGTCCGAATCTACGCTCTAGATTTCCCCATAATTGTGAGCTGCGTTTATGATGACGAGGTTGACACCTGAGTCCGAATCTACGCTCTAGACTTCCCCATAATTGTGAGCTGCGTTTATGATGACGAGGTTGACACCTGAGTCCGAATCTACGCTCTAGACTTCCCCATAATTGTGAGCTGCGTTTATGATGACGAGGTTGACACCTGAGTCCGAATCCACGCTCTACACTTCCCTACCGCAATAATATGATAACGTTTGGTATACGACGATACATTTAATGTGCTTCAAGCCGAAATAGACTTTCAATTCGGGTATGGAACCAGCGATCTTTCGATCCCGAAGCCGAGATTCTGTCACCGCAATCCCAACGAGCGAAATGCACTCTTTACGAAGCTGAAACATTCTGGTTTTAATTACTAAATATTTCTGTGTTTATTTTAAAATTTGAACTGATCTACTTTTTCTACAATCATCAAGTTTTCTTTGCCTCGTTTAAGGCGATAGTATGGTTTGTCAGTCAGCTTACGTTTCTCCCGTTTCACATATAATACTAACTGCCTAAAGACAGAATGAAGACTCCTGTTTTCTTTACTAGGATCTGCTTTCACCAGTTGTTTTATAGTTTAATTAATATTATTGAACAACAAACCATTTAAGAACAAAACCTTCAGCAGTATCATTTGTTAACCTTCCAGCAAGGAGCGCATATCTTGTGCATCGTATTACATATAGGGATGTCGGTTATTACGAAAATAACCAGTTTTCAGTTATTCAGGTTTTAACGTAGGACTACGTTCCTCCCATTGGGGTCTCAGGAAGGAATTTGATTCACGCGCCAAAACGCCTCAAAAAACGTTGTATGGGAGATCCTCTATATCTCGATAACTACATATGTTAACCAGCGGGAGTGTTCTCCCCTAAACTTTCTCGTATACTTCCCCAAAAAGGTGCCGTTTCCCCTTCCCCCGCGTGGCTAAAAAAATTCGAACCTATTGTTACCCAGAATCCAATGACTATCAGAAGGTTTTTCATTATAGTAATTGAAAAATATCTAGGTAAGGAATCCAATTCAAAGATATGCGTACCGATTTTCTTCTCTTACCGGCTCAAGGACAAACTGACGTAATTCGATACTTTGTCATGAAATTCCTCTCCGCTCTTCTGGTACGCATGCGCGTGGAGATAACGGATTCTCTTCAAAAGTAAATTATACGGACCGACAGACAGTCAACCCTTTGACGTATTTGGCCCAAAATTTTATACGGACCTACATTCATGACGATAAAACTGTGAATAAAATTTTATCCATCTGGCTTTTCAAATTTTTGAGTTATAGCGTTCGCATGACCTCGAACATGCAGACAGACAGACTTCCCTTCGACGGATTTTGTCCAAAATTTGATAGAAACCTACAAATTATGTTTAAAGATCACATACCAAATTTCATCCCCGTAGCTCTAATAGTTTTTGAGTTATCGTGTTCACAGACAGACAGACATAATTCCAAAATTGTGTTTTTCGAAATCAGGGAGGTCTAAAACGTGGAGATTCGTCAAAATCTAGAGTTCGAATTTTTTGACGATTACAATACTTTCTCTTTGTATACTTCGTATACGAGAAAGTAAAAACATAACTGATGTCGTTTTTTAGAGATAAAGGGTAACAACAGATGTTACAAAAATTGAAATTTGAAATCGGAAAAGAGTCACACGAGTAAAGTAGTCCTACGCCTTTGAAAAAGACAGCCTCCCCAGTTAATTTTTTTTTCACCTTTAGTTTAACCTGTGGGTTATAACCGCTCAGAATAGCCAATTTTTGAAATAATCGGTTTTCGTTTGTTTTTTTTATAAAAATACAAACGCCGTTTGTAGACAAATTTTTTTATGAGTATCGTTTATACAGGAAATCAATCCATTGACCAATATTTATCTGTTCATAAAGACTCTTTCAGTAATCCGCCAACCAACAGACGCCTCGAGGAATAAGATTGTCGGTGATTGGCCTAAGATGATGAAATTCAAATCTTCATAACTTGGTAAATTTTAGTCTAATCGAACCTAAAATCGAGCCCATCTTCCGATACTTTTTCTACTTTCTCGTATACGAAGTATACAAAGAGAAAGTATTGTAATCGTCAAAAAATTCGAACTCGAGATTTTGACGAATCTCCACGTTTTAGACCTCCCTGAGTCCGAAAAACACAATTTGGGAATTATGTCTGTGTGTCTGTCTGTGTTTCATCCGGTTATTGGATTTAAAAAAATAACCAATTATAACGGGGACAAAAATTAACCGAAAAAACCGGTTAACCGAAACAAACAAACCGGTTTTCGGTTAAAACCGGTAGGTTTTTCCCATCCCTAATTACATATATCGTTCTTTTATAAATTTAAATGCAATTTTTATTTATATAATCTTTGTTTAGTATAAAGCTAATAAATACAGATTAAACAAATAAAAGTTCCACGGATTTTTGTGAAACAACGCGATATAAATATGTAATACGGTGCACGTTATAAGTATCTTATACATACACGTGCCTGTTGGAAGTTTAATCAATGCATTTTTGGCATTGAGAACGGTTTGTGGCATTCGATTTGAAGTAAAATTGGCCGCGTAATTATATTGTTGATAAACAAAATATAAATAACGTTTTGTTTATTGCTTTAAACCAGTTATCACTTTTAAAAACAAATTCTGATTTTTAAGAAATGCATTTCGAATCGGGTAAAAATTATGAATATCATATCATCCAGTTAAACAATTGCATTATACGAAACATATTTTAAAATACAAAATCCAAATGTTATTATCATAATCATGATGGATATGAGAGAACGTTTAAATCAAGTGAATGCATAATTAAAAGAAAATTCTACGAAAAATTACTCCATACGTCCCGTTTTTACTTTCTCGTATACGAAGTATACAAAGAGAAAGTATTGTAATCGTCAAAAAATTCGAGATTTTGACGAATCTCCACATTTTAGACCTCCCCGAGTCCGAAAAACACAATTTTGGAATTATGTCTGTCTGTGTGTCTGTGAACACGATAACTCGAAAACTGTTAGAGCTACGGGGATGACATTTGGCATGTGATTTATGTGCATAATTTGTAGGTTTCTATCAAATTTTGGACAAAATCCGTCCACGGGAAGTCTGTCCGCTGTCATGCGAACACTATAACTCAAAAACTCGAATAGCTAGATGGATAAAATTTTGTACACAGTTTTATCATCATAAATGTAGGTCCGTATAAAATTTTGGGCCAAATCTGTCAAAGGGTTGACTGTCTGTCGGTCCGTATAATTTACTTTTGAAGAGAATCCGTCATCTCCACGCGCATGCGTACTGGAAGCAATCTTCTGTGCGCGCGAAAGGAACGGAATTTCATTACGGAGTAGCGAATTACGTCAGTTTGTCCTTGAGCCGGTAAGAGTGGAAGTGTGTGATACATGCATTTTATTCGGAATACATATCTTCGAATTTCATTCTTTACCTAGATATTTTTCAATCACTATAATGAAAAACCTTCTGATAGTCATTGGATTCTGGGTAACAGTAGCCACTCGGGGGAAGGGGAAACGGCACCTTTTTTGGGGAAGTATACGAGAAAGTTTAGGGGAGAACACTCCCGCTGGTTTGGTATCCTGTCCCGTTGTCCCCAAACACAGCTTCGAGATGCCAAATGTCCGGTTACAGAAAGAAAGCAACCCACGATAACAATTTCAAACAATAAGAGGCTAAAGCTTTAAAAAAATTATACGATAATGTTTAGTAGCCTGGAGATGACGGAGCATGCGCTGTACGTGTCACACATATGTAAGTTGGTCAGAAGCCACCTATCTCTCACTTAGTTATAACTTCGTTACATCGCATGAAGTGACAGAATGAAACACTGGGAATATTTTCAGCGAAAATCGTTTGGTGGAACTGTTCAAACACTTTCACGCCAATAATTTAAATCTACGAACTTTCGTATAATTATGAATACATTCTATGTCTGCCCGTCACAAATGCACCCGTGGAAAGGATCTTTTTTCTTTTGAATAAGTATGCACCAGCTAGAAAACACAGTTGCAAGTCGCATTTTGTGAAGCAACGTTAATTACCAAAGAAAATTTTAAGAAGTACTGCCAAGAATTTATTTTTTAAACCCAACACTAAATATTCTGAAGCAAAATGTGTTCTTCAGAAAAATGTAAGATCACATTAATTATTTATTTTCAC
>BGPR01009755.1:0-15893 GCA_013235015.1 Araneus ventricosus
TACGAAAATGTTATTTAGAACCGCAAATATGGCTTTGTATCCCCGAGCAGTTAAGTTTCATAAGCTTTATGTTAATCCTAAGAAAAAATTGAACTTTTAATCTCACAGATGAGTCGAGTTCGACCGAAGGTTAAAATCTTTTCTTTAGCACACTACTAAAAGTGTGTTTTTAGAATTCTTTAAAATTATTTTCATATTGAGACAGCGATTAAGAGGCGCAAATCGAGATAAAATCGGCCAGTAATCACATCCTGTAACCTCACAATGCGAGTGCGGTGGAAAAACGGGATTTTCTACCCTCGATTTTTCTGTATACTTTCATTTGAGAGACAGTTATAAATTGACTAAATTTTAATGAAAATATTATTTAAAAATTGATTAAATTAATTAATCAAACATTAATAAAAATTCTTAATATTTATTTATTTATTCAAAGAAAGCACACTACAGAGATGACTCCATTTACAGAGTGCATGATGAAAGCATGCAAAATCACAAGTCACAAAGTGAATTAAAACACACACACACAAAAAAAAGTAACTGCAGAGAATACAACAGTTCCAAGCTCAAAACCTCATCAATTATAAAAAAGTAAATACATAAATGTTTTAAAATGAAAACATGCAATTACAAAAGCACCAAAAACACACCGAGGCCCCAAAAGTCCAAGACGCACACCGTCAAAATAGAATTATGGGAAAAAAATCACACAATATTTTTTTAAAAATGTAGAACACCAAATAAAAAAACAATAAAAAAAAGCAAGGGTCAAAAATTCAAACACACACAAACACTAGATCAACGCACAAAAATCTTAACATATATAGTCAAGTGTAAGAAAAGAAAAAGAAATCAGGTCATGTATATAAAAGTTGAAAACAATTCGATTTAAAAACAGTAGGAGACATATGATAAATGTCCAGTTCACCAGAGATCTTGTTAAAAGTCTTATAAAATTTATACAACGAGAACCTGTCAATATACTTAAATCTAGAATACACATTAGGAAACGAACCCTGGTTCCTCAAAGATCTGGCAGGCACAGCGAAATTTATAGCGCTCAGTATATCAGTACAATCGATCGAACCATTGATTACCTTGTAGAAGAAAAGAACACAAGAAACATCTCGTCTGGAACACAAACTAGGTATATTAAACATATGACGTAGATAGGAAGAAGATACATCTTGTAAGTAAATTCCATTTTTCTTGTAAAGCAAATATCGCAAGAAGTTGTTTTGAATTCGTTCAATAATTTCAATTTTATTACGGTAAATGGGATCCCAAATGATACTACAATATTCCAGACTGGATCGTACATGAGCGTAGTATAAAACCTTCAGGGCAATTTCACTCGAAAATTCCCTAGTTTTGCGTTTAAGAATTCCAAGTCTACGATATGCCCTAGAGACCATGGAATTAATCTGTTGGGAAAAATCAAGTTTAGTGTCAAAGATGATACCTAGATCCGTGACTGAATCAGAGCGTGATAAAACAAGATCATTAATTTTATAAACATGATTCAAGGGCTGAGATTTTCTAGTATAACTAAGAATACTACATTTTTCAATGTTCAGATGTAACTTGTTGACTGTGCACCACTTAAAAAGACAATCAAGGTCACTCTGCAGAAGGACAGCATCTAGATTGGAATTCATTGAACTAAACAATTTCAAGTCGTCAGCAAATAAAAGACACTCAGAGTACTTAAAAACACTAGTAAGGTCATTAATAAATAAAATAAAAAGCAGAGGTCCAAGATTAGAGCCCTGAGGGACACCGGAAGTACCCGAGAACTCACGTGAAACAGCATTATTAAAATAAACGTAGAGTGACCTATTACATAAATAAGAATGAAGCCAATCCGTCAGGTTAACATGGAAACCAAGACCATGCAACTTATTTAAAAGAATGCCAAAATCGATAGAGTCAAAGGCCTTCGAAAAGTCGGTGTAAATAACATCAAGTTGTGAGCCAATTTGAAATGAAGAAATAATCTTATTTGTCAAGCAAAATAAGTTAGTGGCAGTTGAACGTTTAGGAATAAAACCGTGTTGAGATGGAGAAATTAAGTTCTTAACTTGGTGGAAAAGTCTTTTATGTATTATACTTTCAAAAATCTTAGACATGGGACTTAAAATAGCAATGGGTCGATAATTTTTACGATCTTGTGCATCTCCTTTTTTGAAAACAGGAATAATTCTTGTTTGCTTCCAGACATAAGGAAATACGTTTGATCTCAACGATAAGTTAAACAAAATAAGAAGGGGATAAATGAAAAACTCTGCACAACCCTTAATAATAAAAGAAGGAATGTTATCCACACCAACAGTTAGAGAAGATTTTAATTCCTTAATTGCCAAACCCACATCATCATAAGTAACGCTGTCGATTTTAACCAAATCACCGACACAGTTGCTCTTGAACTCATTCTTTATATCATAGTTAGAGCTAGGTTTGAATACAGATTTAAAATAGTCAGCAAAAGCATTTGCAATATCATCATCATTCTCACGTTATTATAGTATAAACTGTTAGGTGAATTGTGCTTTGTATTATTAAAATAAGACCAAAATTTTTTAGGATTCGAAATTAGATTTTTCTCTGTGAGCCGCAGATATGTGTTATAATCTTTTTGGTTACTATACTTAACAGCTGAGCGTAGAGCTCTAAATTCATCGACTGAATCAGGATTTACACATTTCAAAGCAAAAATTCGGACCCTGGCTTTCCTTTTTAACAATCTTCTGGTTTCAATTGTGTACCAGAAGGGAAATCTCCTAGTAACAGTTTGTTTTAAAGGAACAGTACGACTAAAAACATCATTTAAACAGTCATAAAAGCTAAAAACTGCTTTGTCAATATCATTAAAATTAAGTAGAAAACTCCAGTCAATCTCACGGAAAAAACACCACATAGTCAAAAAGTCAGCCCTTCTAAAATCATATCTAGATATATTCACATTCTTCCTATTGGGGTGGTCAGCAACAAAACAAATGGAAATTGATAGAGCAGGATGATGCTTGTCCTCGGGAACCAAAGGTTTATCACTGTGCCAGACAGAAATATGACTAAAATCAATATTAGTAAAAATCAAATCAAGAAATTTATTATTGCAATTAAAAGTATTGTTAAATAGAGCTAAATTGTAAAGATTCACAAAGTTGGATAATTCGATTACAAGTGGGTTCTTGTTATTACCAAAATCGTCATATATAGGTAAATTAAAATCACCACAGATTAAAATGTTATCAAAAAAACCAAAATTTTCAAAACAATCAAAAAATTCAACATACGTGTCGGCACGAGAGGAGGGCGGAAAATAAACAACACAAACAAGCATTTTTTGTCTGTGATTTAATTTGATTGATAACCAGACTGCCTCGAGGTCCGAGCCAGGAAGGTCCAAAATACAAGGATTAAAACACTTTTTAACAGCTATAAGAACACCTCCACCACGTCTGCATGAATCTGAAGAAGAACCACGGTCCCTTCGGAATACCAGGTATCTATCGTCGAAAAGTTCTAAAGAGTCAATATCTTCACAAAGCCAGGTCTCGGTAATTAAAATAACATCTTGATCGTCAGAAGCCACAGAACTGTAAAAATCAGAAGTTTTGGTGCGAAGACCACGTACGTTTTGATAAAACAAAGAGAGTCATTTCGAAACTGTGGGTGTCGATGAATTCGATTCGGGAAGATTGACAGGTGATTCAGAAGTAACTGCTTGAGAAATCTGGTCTTTTCTAAGTTTGCCATAAAACTCAGTGATAAGGCAACCCTCAGGCCAAAATGATGCATCTAATAATAGCTGGAGGTCACATTCATACATTCAATATTATGTATAAAGGCGCATATGCAGATATTTCTAATATAATACAGATACTTTTTAATTTTAAATTTTGTTTAGTATATCTATTATTCATTTGAGAGAATCGCTATCAGCGTCTCTTCAGGTGGCTGTCACTCGACCATCCTGAGTTAGTTTAGGTGAAGTTATACTAACGTCCCGTTTAAAAGCAGCACACTAGTTTGAGACGGACCACGTCATTTTGAACCGTGGTCAGCTGACGGGGATGACACTTGAGCTGGCACCCCCTTTCCGAACTTCAGCGCCACACCAGCGGAGGACGCTTGGGCCCTTTACATATGATTTAACGTGCAACAGGCCCACACACACGACGGATTAGGGATGGGAAAAACCTACCGGTTTTAACCGAAAGCCGGTTTTTTTGGTTATTTTTTTGTCAGGGTTGTAACCCGTTATTTTTTATAAAATCAAGTAACCGGATAAAAAAAGCCATATCGGAAGATAGACTCGATTTTAGGTTCGATTTTACTACAATTTACTAAGTTATGAAGCTTTGAATTTCATCATCTTACTCCAATCAATGACAACCCCTTCCTCGAGGCGTCTGCTGGTTATCGGATTACTGAAAGAGTCTTTATGAACAGTTAAATATTGGCCAATGGATTGATTTCATGTAAAAACAATATTAATAAAAATCTTGTGTACAAATGGCGTTTGTTTAACATGAAAAAAGCAAACCGAAAACCGGTTTTTTTGAGCGGTTGAAACCGCCACGTTAAACTGGAGGTTAAAAAAAAAACCTGAATCACCGAAAACCGGTTATTTTCGCAATAACCACCATTCATACGACGGATCTTCAGCAGAATCGCGTTTCGGACCTGGAACACTCCGCAGTGGCGTACCTACATAAAATGGCGCCCAGGGCAAATACCAAAACTGCGCCCCTCCCCTCTTTTTACTTTCTCGTATACGAAGTGTACAAAGAGAAAGTATTGTAATCGCCCAAAAATACGAACTCGAGATTTTGACGAATCTCCACGTTTTAGACCTCCCTGAGTCCGAAAAACAATATTTTGGAATTGTGTCTGTCTTTGAACACGATAACTCGAAAACTATTAGAGCAACGGGGATGAAATTTGGTATGAGGTCTTTAAACATAATTTGTAGGTTTCTATCAAATTTTGGACAAAATCCGACAAAGGGAAGTCTGTATGTCCGCGGCCATGTGAACGCTATAACTCAAAAACTTGAATAGCTACATGGATAAAATTTGGTACACAGTTGTATCGTCATGAATGTAGGTCCGTGTAAAAAGTTGGGCCAAATCCGTCAAAAAGAGGCGTTCAAATTGCATATTCAATTACTCTTAATCCGATTCTCATGCGCATGCGTACTGGTAGCAATCTGTTATTGTTGTAAATTTTATTTACAACAATAAATAATGTTTTCGAACATAAATTGTAACAATTTTTTATTGTTGTAAATAAAATTCAAACCGATCTCATTATTTCAGCAAATCTTTGATTTACGCGCTTTTGCAATTGTTACGGTTGTGGTAGTAAATTGTTTTCTTGGGAATTCAATTCCAAAGCAGAATTTTCGCTTTAGTATTCATTGCATTGCCTGTTTTATCGCGCCTGCTTCGAAGTAATATTTTTTTGAAACATGGCAACAGATATTTGATTTCAAGTTTGTTTGTTTGTTTCACTTTCTCGTACACGAAGTATACGGAGAGAAAGTATTGTAATCGTCAAAAAAAAAAAAAAAAATTCGAACTCGAGATTTTGACGAATCTCCACTTAGAAAATATACGAGAAAGTTTAGGGGAGACCACTCCCGCTGGTTTCTTTTGAAATGCCATCCCCATTTTCTTTTCGAAACTTTATGCCGGGGAGTTCAAAGATTAAAAGTGCAAATAAACTTAAAAAATGACATATAAATCATTTTTGAGTTGATCTTGAGTTGAAAATAACATATAAAACACTTTTGAGTGGACTTCAGCCCCCGATTCTCTCTTATTCATTACGGCATATTTTATGGATACAAACGAAGCTGAAATAAGAAAAAATTTTAACTAGAGGATAAAAAAAAAATTCATAAATAAATTATAGATTCTTAAATATTTTTCTAACTTATGAAGTTTATCGAAAAAATTCCAGTTTTAATTTGGACCATATTAATATTTTTTTCCATCTGAGGAAAATTTTTGAGACAGAATGAATAATAAATAATTCATTTAATGCTGGATTATATTTAAAAGTAGGTAAATATTTCCGTTCAAAAATGAGGTGGAAGCGTGAAATAAACATACAAAGAGATGCTTCAGCAAAGTTTCTAATAGAATTATAAAAGTGTAATTTTATAAATTTAGATTCATTCATTTTATGCAGTCTAAAAGTGAAGTTAACAAAATAGCCATAAGGAATTTCGTATTTTATAATTAAATCAGATTAAAAAACTAAAAATGTTTAACTTGTTAATAGTATAATAATTTAAATTTTTGCGGATTTAATGTACTTTGCAAAACAAACAGAGGGGGAGGGGAATCTGACATAAAAGTTATAAGTCTGCTTGCTGGAACAAAACTGGTGAGATCAAACTCCTAAATGCCGAAAGTTTCATGGGAAAAGACATTATTGCAGATTTTATCGAGTCGAAAGCTTGAATTAGACATCTTAATTATAACTAAAACATTAAAATTGAAGTAATCAGTCGAAAATTTAAATTTAGAATAATTCACTGACATAAATGAAAATATATACATTACCGACATCATATCCAAAAGAACTTCAGGCATGGCATGACGATATAATTTCTTAGAATTATTATCCTGATCAGGATAATAATCTTCAAAACTACCTTTTCCGAATACACAAAAGAAAAGTACATGCAAAAGGCATTAATACTTTATTTGAAAATCATTTTGTTAGGAAAAAATCTGCTGTAAATCTAGCAGAACAATTGATATATACTTCATAATTTAATTTTAAATCATCTTACACTAATTCTTTTACATTGTAAATGCAAATTCTTTTAGAAAATTCTTGATATTTTAAAGAAAATTAATTAAAAAAATATTTTTTTAATGTCAATTTAAGATCTGTTTGCAAGATCTGTTAATTTTTACCAGCAATTGCAAAACTTTATGCGGTATTTTCTCTCTGTCTCTCTCTCTCTCTCTCTCAGTTTTTTTTGTGTTTGGCAGAACAACTGCATCTATGTTCTATGAACACTATCGCATTTTCATCATACAAATTATGTAAATATTCCGTGTTAAAAACATTGTAAAGATAGCGAACTTATGTCTTTTAAAGTTGATGGAGTGCTCTTACTCTGCGCAAAAAATGGACGTATATTTCCCGTTCTTTACTCTTTGCTGATTGAAATTCGGAATGACACGTTCTAACCATTTATCACCAATTTCCGAAGAAACTGATATCCATTCAGTGTTTATCATGCATACCGTGAGAAACCATACGAACTATCAGGTCAGAAGAAAGCATCAGGAACCCTGCGGAGATAATCATCCCTGATCATCCTCCCTTATCCGACCCGGTAGGGTGAGAGCTCTAAACGAGCTTTTAATTTCGCGATGAGGGTTTCGGTCAGAAAACCTCTGAAATATAATATTACTTGTTATTTTGCCACAGTTTGAGGTTTCCGGGTTGTAAAAATGACCGTATCTTTAAGATTTCCCTACACTTTGATGAAATAATTTCAATTTTTATGAATCTTAGGAATAATAGCTTCAAAAAGCCCTACATTTATATTAAATACAACCAATCGATCTCTTTACTTTGCGCCCCCTTTCAATTGCGCCCAGGGTGGTGCACTAACCCCACTTGCCCCACCCTTGTTACGCCACAAATCCTCCGGCCCCGCAAAGCCGTGTGACCATCTTGAATTGTATGAATAAAAGTAAATTAAAATATCTAAAATTGCTTTTCTTGATAGAAAGTTTGACCTTGTTATTTATTTATTTTGGGTTTCTTGTATTTTAGATGTTATCTCGTGCTAACTTCGGAAACTATTATTTGAAGGAAAAAATGGTTTTGCGTCATTTTAAAATTTTATATATTATTTATTCAATGGTTCCAGTTTGATTCCCATGCAACGTTTCCCCTTTTACTTAGATTATTTAAATAAGGTCCCGTACAGAAGCTACTCGAGGCTGGTTTGGAATGAACCTTGTAATCTTGAGCCGCGGTCAGATGACGAGGACGACGCTTGGGCCAACACCGCCGTCTCCAAGCTTCGACACCACACAGACGGAAGGACGTTGAACGCATAAAATCAGATTTGGAGTGCGCCATGCGCACATACACGGCGGATTTTAAATGGGATCGAGTTTCAAACCTTGAGCCTTCCGGCCTCGAAGACTTACCAGTAGGTGAGCGTGGCTATTTTTTTTTGAACTCTGAAATAAAAAAAGTTTTGTAAAAGCTTTCTAACTCAATAACTTGCCCGAAAAAAAGGCATTTAACATTTTCACTAAACAGAGTGCTATCACGCGTATAAATAAATAAAGATATGTGTACCATTTTCGTTTAACGTAAATGACAGCGCACGTAAAAGATCTTTCCAAATGTTGTTCTGTATTGTGGGCTCTTCTCGTATAAGTCTTTCGATTTTTTTGGCGATTAAAATACTGTTACAAATATCGTCCGGTGTGTTTACGGTGGAGGCTATTCAACAAGCCGGATAATAGAGAAAGACACTTTAATCTCGAACATTCCGGAAATCACGAATCACAGTAACAGGAAAAACAGCTCTTGTACAGATTAGCAGCACAAACAGACAGCAATTCACTAAATAACAACAGCAACAGCACTTTCAATGCCCCTCGCGTCTAACAGCTTACCAGCTCGCACTGCGGACAACACTTCAAAGCAGTGACGAATCCAGGGGGCTATCGGGCTGCAGCCCCCCACAGCTAAACCAAAATTCTTGATTTATTTAAAATCACTACAATAGCTTGTTCTTAATTTTCATTTAAAAAATAATAAAATCGTGCCAACATTGCTTTCTGGCTTAATTTCCTACTTTTCTAGTCATTCTACTTGTACCTGTAGCATTGACGCGGTCGAAAACATTTTTTGACTAGTTATTTCGCTGTATTTTTTATTAAATTATCGAAAGTGTTGTAGTGTTCTTTATGATTCTTATTGTCAGGTGAGTAAAGTCTGTAAAGTTAAAGTGCTTTGATTCACATAAGCCATGAGTTTTGACATTCGTCACTACGATCCAAAATTTTTATGACCTCAGCCTAACTAGACCCGAATCCTGGATTCGCCACTGCTTCAAATAGAGATTCCAAAGGCGTTCGCACTCCAAGGGCGATCCCAGCCGATAAACACGATCAAAGTCGATCAACACGCACACTACTACCTGTGACCGAGTTCGGTCCTTTTATAGTCTACCGATAGGCCGTGACGTCACATGGAATCATCTAGCAATTTCTGTATATCACCGCCCCTAATAGAGATATCTAGAAAATTCCAGCGTTTTTGAGGTCCCACATTTCGTCGCCAAGTCACCAAAATGGTCGCCAATATCAGGCCTGGCTGCTGTTGTTCATTCCGTACTTACCTCTGTAGAACTCTCTTCCCAACCATAAGACTAACATTGCTGGGAAGCGACTTTCCATGTTCGTAACAATACTCTATACCCTTCGCGAAAGTAAAAATGAATTGGAACATCAACACGTGTGTTGAAGGCTGAGAAGTATGTTTTGAAATAGAAAATCATTTCTGCTCGAAATGGTGAACACGATCGTTTAGTGCTCGTTGCAAAATTGCGTTTATAGGGGGAAAGTGTTTTTTTTGTGAACACTTCCTTACCCAAGTTAGGCAGTGGTGGCTTGTCAGCAGTGGCACAACGAGGGTAAATTGCGCCCGGATCATAATAAGATTTTCTTTACCCCCCTCATCATCAGCGGTTGGGGCATGGTAAGTGTTTGCCCTTATAGTATTTGACTTTAAAAAGTGACATGAATGCATGAACATTTTGTCACCATGGCCAGTGGCGTAGCGAGGATAAGTGGCGTCCGGAATATATGATTTTTTTTACTTCAGTCATCATCAGTCGCTTAAACCTTCCTTACCCACCCTGCTAAAAATCATTTAGCCTCTGATGGCTCGTTAGCTCAGAAGCAAGCAATGCTGGAAAAAAAAAACCCTCAAGAGAACACTAAAATTAAAATAGAATTTTTTAAAACAGTTTTACTTTTAAATAGCCAAAATTTTTCATTGCGATTATATGAGTTGTATTTTAGAAAGTTTTCGACGTATTATTTTTTCTGTGAGTGAGTTCTAATAAAAGAAAACGAATATATTTTAAAGCAGACGAGTTTCCGTCGGGACAACGTGAAAGCGAAACTGTAACCAAATAATAACGAACGAGAACAAGCGAAGAAAAAAATATAGAGAGCGAAGACACCTCGGATAGGAGGAAGAAAAAAAAAATCAGCATCATACAGTTCTCCTGTGCCAAACGTTGGCTGCTGAGAGAACACCGCCAAACTCAATAGCAGGAAACTTTGGTTTCCGCCATCCGAAAAGTCGCTTAGCTGTTGCGCAGTGGGCGTATTTTAATCTTTCTAGGGCTGTTTACTGAGCAGCCCCAACTTGTATATCTACTACCTTTTGATTCATTTTCTATTTTTTTCCCTCCATTTCCATTATTTTTTTCCCATTTTCGTTGTTGATTGTGGAAATCTCTATGTGGAAAAAAAACCCCAAATAAGGTTTTAGAAAACTCCTTTAAAAGAATTTCTAGGGTGGAAAAGCTCTGCAGCCCTAATGGACAAGCCGCCACTGCATTTATTTGAAGATCCACATACTGCCAAATGGCCAAACAAGCCTTTCAGATTGAATTATTCAATGGGGTACGAGTTGAAATGCTAATCACCAAAAAACGGAACAAATATGCTAATACAGTTCAAGATTTTATATACAAGTAGTACGTAATTTTTATTCAATCTTGGCCTTTTAAATCAATTTTCAATAATACTTTGGACTTTGATTGTTTAAACGCTGTAAAGGAACCGAAAAACTGTTCTAATATTAAATAATTTCATTGTTTCCTACTCAATGACAGTACATAACAGTGCCAACCGAAACAATGGATAAAAAGGTGAAGTCTTTATTGAACAAGAATGAAATTTATGATTTGTTCTACAAACGAAATATTTTAATTTCCTCAGAGACAAATGGCGAGTTATTTTCGGAAACGAAGCGATTTAAAATCTGTTCCTACTGAACACCTAGGGCCAGAAAATGTTCGAGGTGCTATGGAAGAAGTCATTTCATCTCTTTTCATTGGTGGAATTTTGTCGCTCATTTTTATCATCTTATTTATCGCTTTGGTTCGCTATGTACGGAAAAAACCCCAAAATGAAAAACGTTGTCATAGAAATTATAAAAAAAATTCCTATGTGAAAGCAAATGGATCAAAAAAATTTTTCATCGTACAAGAAGAAGGCAGGGAAAACCTCTTTATAGACAGTAATCCTGATCCTGGAAAGAGACGCACTCAGTTGCTGAAGTCTCGTTCGAAACTCCGTGGTGGATTCAAATTCTATGATTTCCATTTTAGACCTCTAAGTACTATTGAGGAATTGCCCGAACCAGAAAGCTCATCAGTGGTGGCGGTTAGAACAAACCAATACGAAAGCAACGATGGCAAACGTTTGGGTCCAGATACGGTAAGAATGTCGGAAAAACACGCATTAAAGTCTTCTGCTAAAGCAAACGAAAGAGATGCACCAACTGTGCATTCGTCAAGCCATATTTATGCTAGTTCAAACCCTGAAATGAGAAACATGGCAGATAATGTTACAGTCCAAGTTAGTACTTCGGAAGTTGATGCATCGAAATCTAGAAATGGTTTGAAAGAGATGAAAGAAAATATTTTGGCAAGAAAAGCACCTATTTCATCAAGAATACCGAGAAGATCTGGTGAAAGAAAATGCAAAATTGATTGCAGTCTTATGGCGAACGCACCGCCTTGCTCAAATTCAACAGAAATGAAAAGTCCTACCAACGTCGAAGATAATGCTAAATCTGTAAGAGGAGCGTTTCCTGTTCCTCGTTCATTTTCTGGGCGTAAAATCAATGCTGATATGAGAAGAAAATTGCTCATGAATTCGGCAGATTGTTCATATGAAATAATGGATAAGAAAACCAAAAGGGCTCCAGAAAATATTTCAGAGAAGACCATAAGTGAAACAAAGAATAATAAGGATGGTGAAATGGTTGAAACCTCAGAGAAGATCGTTTCTCCTGTATCCTATAAGCCATGGCGAAAGAAAAAAACTGCTGAAATGAATAAAAGGTCAGAAGAAAATTCATTCCAATTTTCAGATAAATTATCTCCGACAAGTGAAACAGGAAAAGCGAAAAAACTGATCAAAGAATATAACGATTTATCGAAAAATCGGTCTGCTATGAATGTTAAAAAACCCCGAGTAGAAGATGTACGAGGAATAAATAAAAAAGCAGATATGAAAAATGTACCTTCCCCTATTTCGATCAAGACGACTAATATTTCTGCTAAAAGGACAAGCGAAATTTGTGATATGGTTCGTCCACTGACTAATCAAGAGAAAAATTCGGCTTCGCGTATTTCTACAATGCATTTGAACCAAGGTCCCGAAATTATTAAAAAGAGAGACTTTGTGGATCTCAGTGATAAGGATCTCATTGCTTCAAAAATCAAAGAATGCCTAAATTCAAAGCAAACTGATAAACCTCTGGAAACTCCTCTGAAGAATAAATTTCTTCCCAAACCGTCTGAAACCCTTCCAAAAAGCAAAATTCCAGTGAGATATTATGAAACGTCTCCGAAAGTAAAATCTTTTATGAAAAATTCCGAAATTACACCAAAAGGGAAACTGCCCGTGAAGCATCCTGAAATGCATTCACGAACTAAATCTTCGTCCAAAAGTTCCGCAATGACTACGGAACGGAAGCTAATTCCTAAGAAACACGAAGACTCTTTGAAGGTAAAATCTCTAATCAAACCTCCCAAAATAATGTCCCGTGGAGATACACGAGGAATAAGGAACGAAGCAGATTTCGAAAGTAATCCTTCTATAAATGTGCATTCATCATCTTCGATTAATAAAACCAAAATTACTGCTAGGAAGACAAATGAAGTTAATGAAATTGTGCGATCGCCGATCATTAAGAAGAAAAATTCATCTACAACTATTCCTAAAGTGCACTCCAAACCAGAATCCAAAATTATTAAAAACGGAGATTTTCTGGATCTAATTGAGAAAGATATCATTGTGTTAAAAGCCGTAGAACTTCAAAAATCAAAACAAGATGCTACTGCTTCGGTAATTTCGCTGAAGGAAAAGTTCCGTCAGAAGCCATCTAAAACTGTGTGCATTCCAAAAAGCAAAATTCCAGTGAGATATTATGAAACGTCTCCGAAAGTAAAATCTTTTATGAAAAATCCCGAAATTACACCAAAAGGGAAACTGTCCGTGAAGCATCCTGAAATGCACTCAAAAACCAAATCTTCGGCCAAAAGTTCCGCAATGACTACGGAACGGAAGCTAATTCCTAAGAAACATGAATATTCTTCGAAGGTAAAATCTGCAGTCAAACCTCCCAAAATAATGTCCCTTGGAGACACACGAGGAATAAGGAACGAAGCAGATTTCGAAAGCATTCCGTCTATTAATGTGCATTCATCATCTTCGATTAATAAAACCAAAATTTCTGCTAGGAGGGCAAATGAAATTAATGAAATTGTTCGATCGCCGATCATTAAGAGAAGAGCAATTCATCTACAACTAATTCCTAAAGTGCACTCCAAACCAGAATCCAAAATTATTAAAAGCGGAGATTTTATGGATCCAATTGAGAAACATATAATTGTTTTAAAAGATTTTCAAAAATCGAAACAAGATGCTACTGCTTCGTTAATTTCGCTGAAGGAAAAGTTCCCTCAGAAGCCATTTAAAACTGTGTGCATTCCAAAAAACTAACCTCCATCGAAACAGCCTGTCACATCTTCCAAGGTAAATTGTTCTGTCAAAATTCCAGAAGTGCTTTCAAAAATTAAATCGCAACTCAAAGGTACTGAAATGGCTTCTAAAAGAAAACAACTTCCTGTAAAACTTGAAAACTCCTTGAAAACAGAATTTCCAGTCAAACCTTCAGAAATGTTTCCAATCAACAAATATTTTCTCAAACATAGTGAAAGGTATCCAAAAGGGAAACCTGTGGCCTTCCGAATCCCTCTCTCTGTTGTGGGTGCTGCTGAATCTTCAGGTTGAAATGGGTGGAGATCTGTAAACAATTTTTCTTGTTGAGAATCATTTTGTCATTACAAATGAAAAATGCTTTACCTTTCTGGAGAACAATTTTGCCATCGAAGAAAACTTTCTAAGGGCCCCAAATCATCTGAAAGGCTGAGTCTAAGAACGTAAAAAGTGAAAACTTTTAACATAATCCGATTCTGTTACTATGGATGAGCAAAACTATTAAGAAACCGAAAAAGATACGATTGATTCGAAACTCGAGAAAAGACGAATTTCCGGAAAATTCCCTGAAGCAAAGACTTCATCTGAAATGCTTCCGAAAAGCAAATCTTCAGTGAATCATCCTAAAGCGTCTCCGAAGGTAAATACTTCGGTAAAAGGTCCTGAAATGAATCCAAAAATTTAATTTTCTATGAAAAGTCCTGAAATGTCTACGAAAAGGAAACCGCTTCCTGTGAGTTCTAAACATTCTCTTTTTAACGAAATTCCCTATCAAACCTCTGGAAATTTTCCCAAATAAGACATTTTCCCTCAAATATCCTCTGGATTTTCGAATTTATCGCTATGTTTTAGGACCTACTGAGTCCTCAGCTTCTGAAAAAAATATTATGACCGCAAAGACATGAAAATGTTTTGTCTTTTCAGAGACAAATTAAATCATGAGAATGATCTTTTTGTTGATCACAAATCATGTGAGCAATAAAGGCCGAGTCTATGGCCTCTCAAACTCTTCAAAAGTGAATAGGTATGCATTCATGTTTGAATAGCCAGTAGGGAGAAGTCTGTCTTAAAAGGAGCGGGAGGGATAGAAAAGTGAAATGCAACGCTTCGGACGAAGAATAGAATGATTCATCCAAGTTTCTTCTATTGATGTCATTCATAGGTATGTAATTATTATGTTTACCAAAGAACAGAATCGTAGAAATAATCAATGAACTGCGGAATCAGGTGGAAGACTTAGTTATAATTTAGTGTATGTAATAGTTTTATCTTATCTTTCAATACTGCTTTATAGCGCAAAAGATATAAAAGGAATTGAAGAATTTTACATGGAAAAATTAAAAAGTAACGATGGAAAACGAAAAATTTAAAACTCAGAAATAGGAAAACAAATATTAAAAAACGAAGAAGGTGAAAAGAAGTAAAAATGAAAGAAAGATAACAGATAAATTTTAAAAAACCCTGTTTTTGACAAAAGAAGAAGACTTTGCACAAAGAAAAACAGTAATTTAGATTGATTTCCAAAGCTTTAAAGAAACCCTGTTATTGAAATTAGAACTTTACTACATCTCGTTTTGATTTTCATCACGGAGACTCATTTTGGCTTTTATTGCAGCATAATTCGATTTCTAGTGACGATTTTCAGTGCAAAGTGTTGTTCCAACAGTGAATGCGAGAAAATGTTTCTTACGATGAGGGCAGGGGAAGGAAAAAAACATCATACAGGAAATAAAAGGCTAGTATCGTTGAACCATTAAAATGTTTGTGTACATCGAAGAATTTCAGGTAGTCTCTTGCGATATTAGTTTAGTTTAGTTTAGGTTAGGTGAGGTTAGGTTAGGTTAGGTTAGTTTAGTTTAGTTTAGTTTAGTTTAAGTTTAGTTTAGTTTTGTTTAAGTTTAGTTTAGTTTTGTTTAAGTTTAGTTTAGTTTTGTTTAAGTTTACTTTAGTTTAGTTTAGTACTAAACTTAAACCAATATCGCAAGAGACTACTTGAAATCCTTCCATGTACACAAATAACTTAGTTTAAGTTTAGTTTAGTTTAAGTTTAAGTTTAAGTTTAAGTTTAAGTTTAAGTTTAAGTTT